>VIAB01028589.1:17451-35782 GCA_009801035.1 Oophaga pumilio
GTCTGACTTTCATTTGTTAATTTTCATAGATTTTTGATTTGTTAGTACTTTTGTCAGATTCAATTATTTCTGTGACCATTGTGGGTTTTTTTGTCATTAAATGAGGGGTACCAATAATTTTGACCACTTGTGTAGTTGATCATGAGGTTTGTGCACGTCAAGAGGAACTTTGGTCCACTCTTCGCAGATCATCTCTAAATCATTAAGATTTTGAGGCTGTCGCTTGGCAATTCGGAGCTTTAACTGCCTATGGGATTAAGGTCTGGAGACTGTTTAGGCCACTCCATGACCTTAATGTGCTTCTTTTTAAGCCACTCCTTTGTTGCCTTGGCAGAATGTTTTGGGTCATTGTCTTGCTGGAAGACCCAGCCACGACCCATTTTTAATGTCCTGGCGGAGGGAAGGAGGTTGTCACTCAGGATTTTATGGTACATGGCTCCATCCATTCTACCATTTATGTGTTGAAATAGTCCTGTGCCCTTAGCAGAGAAACACCCCCAAAACATAATGTTTCCACCTCCATGCTTGACAATGGGGACGGTGTTCTTTGGGTCATAGGCCTCATTTCTCTTCCTCCAAATACGGCGAGTTGAGTTCATGCCAAAGACCTCAATTTTTGTCTCATCTGACCACAGCTCCTCCTCCCAATCACTCACAGAATTATCCAGGTGTTCATTAGCAAACTTCAGACAGGCCTGCACATGTGCCTTCTTGAGCAGGGGGACCTTGCGGGCACTGCAGGATTTTAAACTTCTACGGCGTAATGTGTTACCAATGGTTTTCTTGGTGACTCTGGTCCCAGCTGCCTTGAGATCATTAACAAGTTCCCCCCGTGTATTTTTAGGCTGATCTCTCACCTTCCTCATGATCAAGGATACCCCACAAGGTGAGATTTTGCATGGTTCCCCAGATCGATATCGATTGATAGTCATTTTGTATTTCTTCCATTTTCTTAAGATTTCACCAACAGTTGTCTCCTTCTCACCCAGCGCCATACTTATGGTTTTGTAGCTCATACCCTCTTTGTGCAGGTCTATGATCTTGTCCCTGACATCCTTATAAAGCTTTTTGGTCTAGCCTATGTTGTAGAGAGAGGTTAGAGTCTGACAGATTGAGTCTGTGGACAGGAGTCTTTTATAAAGGTGACTATGTAAGACAGCCATCTTTAATGCAGGTAACGAGTTGATTAGCAGCATCTAAATGGTCTGTAGGAGCCAGAACTCTTAATGGTTGGTAGGGGATCAAATACTTATTTCTCACTGCAAAATGCAAATAAATTTATATAATTTATACAATGTGATTTTCTGAATTTTATTTTGATACTAGATGGTGGCCCGATTCTAACGCATTGGGTATTCTAGAATATGTATGTACTTTATTTATGAAGATTTAAGAATAATGCAATGAATACACAGGATTTTCCGGGTAAAATATGTGGAAGCTGCTTCTGGGGTATATGTGGAGGCTGCTGCTGAGGTATATGTGGAGGCTGCTGCTGCTGGGGTATATAGAGTAATCAAAAAGGAAAAAAAGGAGTAAAAAGCACAAGATATATTGCAAAAAAGTCAATTTATTTGTAAAAACGTACATATGTACATAAAAAATCACTCAATGTTGAATGACCATAACAATAAAACATGTAAATGAACACGTGGGGCCAGAGAATATTTCATATAGTGGCAAACAAAGCTATAAGGTACAACAAGGAAATGTATCAGAATATGAGGGAGTATTTAGACAGCCAAAAAAGCATGTGCTACCATGATATGCATTGGACATATATAACATGTATAACTTGCGGTGTGCAACTATCCATTATAATATCATGAATATCAGCTGCCAAAAACAGGATTGCTTACCCCTCAAGTGTTAATAAGCCACAAGCTCTGGACCCGCGTGCGACCCTCTGACGCGCGTTTCGCCCGACCGGACACGACCAATCAGCAAAGCGGGATTTCCGTTACAGACAGACAGAATTAGACGATTATATAGTAGATTCTTTCAATGTTAAAATTAACCTACCCTTAAAATTATAGACTGTTCATGTCTTTGTCAGTGGGCAAACTTACAAAATCAGCAAGGGATCAAATACTTATTTCCCCCACTGTACTTCCCTCAACTTCATCATAGAGATTCAATTCTTAATCAAGTCTCTACCAAACATCTCTGGTGGCTTATCTGCCATGATTACAAAATAATTGGAAATCCAATATATTCTTTTCATACACATTAGATTCATAGTTTGTTCTGCCCAAATTGCAGAGTTTTTCCTCCAATGTAGTTGAGGGCACTTGACTCAAAAGTCCCCCATCCATCTTTCTCTGTGATCAAGTGTATGTAGGGAAAGAATAAGTCGGACAGCACTTAACTCAAAAGTTCCTTTATGCTTCTCTGCTGGGCTCACAGGCACACTGAAACATGAAACAATGAAAATTCTGGCTTCAGGAAAGAAATGAGAGCTGAAAAACAAGGAGGCCTAACATAATGACAAATCAACTTGCACTGAGCTCTACTGTTGGATAGTGATTTGTGCTCACATTTTGTTCGGCCACCTGTTACCTCGCTTAACTTCACAATACACGTAATTTCAGTTCCGAATCAAGTCTCTACCAGACAACATTGTCTGGCTTATCTTCCAGGAGAACAAAATAATTGGAAATTCAATATATTCTGTTCATACATGTTAGATATTCATCCTGCCCAAATTTCAGCATTTGTGGGGTTTTCCAATGTGGTTGGGGTCCTTAGGTCAGGTATTAATAGGAAATGTGCTACGTTTTTTGCTATTTAAATTCTAATTTTATTTTAGAAATGTTATTTAACAAATTATAATTTTTAGACATAGAATTTAAAAAAGTAACACAAGATATTTTTCTTGGCAGAAAACTATGCTAGAATCTCAGAAGGACATCTGATATCTCCAGATTTTATAACAGATGATCGTGGTGTGATAGAAGATGTGCATGAAATGAATTTATTCGTTCCAGCTATACCTTCAACCCTTCAAAGCGAAGATTTGTCATCTGATCATTTTCAACAAGTCCTATCTACTAATTCAATATATACTGTTAAACAAAATAACCACCAAAGGAGTGTTGAACATCAAAAAATTTACAAAGAAGAAAGACCATTTTCCTGTTCAGAATGTGGCAGACGTTTTACAATTAAATCAAATCTTGCGAAACATGAGAGAATTCACACTGGGGAGAGGCCATTTCCATGTTCAGAATGTAGTAAATGTTTTAACCAGCATTCAGATCTTGTTAGACATCAGAGAATTCACACAGGGGAGAAGCCATTTTCATGTTCGGAATGTGGAAAATGTTTCACAGATAAATCAAATCTTGGTAAACATGAGAAAGGTCACACAGGGGAGAAGCCATTTTTATGTTCAGAATGTGGGAAATGTTTTTACCAGAATGTAGATCTTGTTCGACATCAGAGAAGGCATACAGGGGTGAAGCCTTTTTCATGTTCAGAGTGTGGAAAATGTTTTACCGATACATCGAGTCTCGGTAAACATAAGAAAAATCACATAGAGGAGAAGCTATTTTCATGTTCAGAATGTGGGAAATGTTTTGGCCACAAGTCAGATCTTGTTGCGCATAAGAGAATTCATTCAGGGGAGAAGCCATTTTCATGTTCAGAATGTGGAAAATCTTTCAATTGGAAATCCTATCTTGTAAATCATCAAAAAACTCACACAAAGGAGAAGCAGTTTTCGTGTTCAGATTGTGGGAAATGTTTTAAACGGAAATCTTCCTTTGTTTCTCATCAGAGAATTCACATTAGGGAAGAGACAATTTAATCTTCTGAACATGGGAAACATTTTTGTGTAAATCCACCTTTCTTTTCTTACACATCAAAGAACTTAACGATTGAAGAAACCATTTTCATGCTCATATTGTGGTAAAAAAAAAGTTGTATTCAGAAATCAAATTTTATCAGCAATTAAAAACCTCACCCAGGGGAGAAACCATCTTCCTGTTCTAAGTATGGGAAATATTCATAGAAATCAGGTCTTGTTAAAAAACAAAGGAGATACACAGGAAACAAAATATTTTACTATACTGTATGCAGTAAATGGTTTAACCAAAAATCATTTTTTTAAATCATTTCCTTTTAGAAATAGCGTTAGATGCATTAAAGTAATAGGCCATCAAAAGATGTACTAATTGTCAAGGACACCTGTTTCGACAGAGCTTGGTTTATCTGACTTTATCCGGTGACTTTAAAAACTGTCCATTTCTAACTTAGAATTCCACTTATTGTGGAGAATGGGCACAAACTTTTGGGCATACCATGGTCAAAATTGGACTGGCATCGGTGGCACAAAAACTTAACCTCATTGAAGGAAGCAGGCTCAAAATGACACCAGCAGCTCCTATATCCCTGGTGAAGCCTTGGAAACTTAAGATCATTAGCAAAACCACTGTGCAGCAACTCTCTGAGCAGTGTCTCATAGCCATCACTGCCTGCCAGACTGCATTGTCATCAAACTGAGCTGATACAGCTTTTTTTATTAGGGAAAAGTAAAACATTTCTTGCACTGTGATAAAGTAATTTTCATAATTATGTATCTTATCAGAAACATACTTACCTTTTGGACAGTTCTTTTTCCATTGCTAAAAAATATCTGTACTCTTTACACACGCACAATAACTCTTGATTGCAATGCAAGCTATAGAAATGTGATTTGAATATTTGTGAAATGTTTTCTTTAGGCAGCTGTCACGTGGTTACCGCCACAGTGTGGAGTCAGAAGACCGCAGCGTCTGAGAAGAAGCACTTCTCCTTCATTTTAAATGTGTTTATTTCTTCTGGTAGAACAGGGGTTTATCGGCCATGTTGGAAATCCTTGTGCTCACAGCTGAGCTCAGTTAGCCACTCCTTTTACCTTTGTAATCAGGGCTCTGTTACAAATCCTTCTCAGAGCAAATATTTGCTGCATGGCTAATGGAGGGGAGGAGTTTATATGAGGAGAGTTGGAGGAGTTATTAGTGACTGTTGCTTGATTTGTATGCATGGTACTTCCCTATCCTTCTTTATTTTGGTTTATTCCCCTATCTTCACACACCGGTGCATTCCTCTGTAATATTTGAGTGAATATTTTGTATGCCTGGAGTTTTCTGTTAACCCTTGTTTGTGTTGCCTTGTTTGTCGGGTTGGTGTACTATGGTGCACAGTAGCACCAATCTTCGCTGAGTGGGGGAAAGGTGTAGACCCTGGCATCTTCACCTTCAGAAGTATCCCAGGGAATAGGGCGAGCTAGAGCGCTCCCTACTATTAGGGACGGGGAAGGAGCCAGTGGTCATCCGACAGCTGTGTAGTGACAGCAGCTGTTTTTCTGAATGGCACCAGATAAAAGTTCCAGAATCATATCCTTTACCCACTGTATCCCCGTTTTTTTTTTTTTTTAGCCAGGCTGGCTAATCAAAAGAGGAGATTCTGGTAAGTAAGAGGCATTTTTCATTGCTTTCATCCAGGGACCACGGAATACTGACCTGGCCACTGAACCAGTGCCCTGAAATTTATTAGCTCATCTCAACTCTTAGTCAAAAAAGCCACAAATTGTTGTGCTGTACAGTCATGGCCAAATGTTTTTAGACTGACACAATTTTGGTTTTCACAAAACTTCTTCAGTGTTTTTATAGTTACTGCAGTACAATTATAACAATTTCCTTTTATATACCTTTTTTTAACAAATAAATCAAGTTTATGCAAAGACTCAATCTTTACAATGTTGACCCTTGTTGTATGCCAGGTGCTCAGGTTTGACATATTGCGGATTGGATAGACAGATTGCTGGGTGGGGCTGGGAAAAACCCAGCAGTCATGGTCCACATCGGTACCAATGACAAAGTTAGAGGGAGGTGGAAGGTCCTTAAAAATGATTACAGGGAACTAGGAGAAGCTGAAGGCCAGGACCTCTAAGGTGGTGTTTTCAGAAGGACAGTGGGAGCTTAGGGAGTTAAATAAGTGGCTTAGAAATTGATGCAGGAATTAAGGGTTTGGGTTCATGGAGAACTGGGCCGACCTCTCTGTCTTCTACAGGTTCTACGGTAGGGACAGGCTGCACCTCAATGGAGTGGTTGCAGCAGTGCTTGGGGAAAAAATGATCAGACGGATGGAGGAGCTTTTAAACTAGAATCTGGGGGGAAGGCAGGGTAGTTGTGCTAATAAAGGGATAGAGTAGAAAAAGAGAATGACACAGTAAGGGTCAATGAGGATTTAGGGGTCCTGGGATATGCAAGGAAAGTAGGGAGTAGGCGCAACAAATATCTGATGGCAAATGCAAGAAGTCTCACAAACAAAATTAATGAACTGGAGACTCAGTCACGGAATACGATGTAGTGAACATTACGGAAACCTTGCTGGATGAAAGCCATGACTGGGTAACAAACGTAGAGGGTTACACTACATTTAGAAAGGGCAGGAAAGACAAAACAGGTAGAGGGCTGTGTATTTTCATAAAATCTAACTTTAAACCTGTGCTTAATGACGATGTTGGGGGGAGCTTCAACAATGTAGGGTCAGTATGGGTAAATGTACATCGGAATGGCAATAAAGGAAAGCTGCTAACTGGAGTTTGCTACAAACCTCTTAAAGGGAATCTGTCACCCTAAATTGGCGGGATATTTAAATGATGGCAGTCAGGTCAGATGGGCGGTGTTTTGGGTACTTGCCTTAACATGTTGTTCGCCGCTGTCTCCATTATTTCTGGGAATTGTAGTCGTTGCCCTCCATATAACGCGCCTGTACCCAAAACACCGCCCATCTGACCTGACTGCCATCATTTAAATATCCCGCCAATTCAGGGTGACAGATTCCCTTTAACATGGCTGAACAGGTAGAGGATGAAATTCTGCAATAAATTAAAAAGGCAGCAAATAATAATAGGGTCCTTTAATATGGGGGATTTTACCCATTCAATGGGACATAGAATCTTCTATTTGTGCTAAAAGCTGCAAGTTCTCATCCACAGTTCAGAACAATCGCCTCTCTCAGCTGGTAGATGAACCAACCAGGGGAGGTAATCTGCTGAATTTGGTGCTGTCAAATAGACCAGATACAATTTCAGATCCACAGGTCATAATATGGTAAGTTTCAATTAAACATTCAAAAGATGAAATACAAAACATTGGAGCTTTAGGAAAGTGGATTTCATCAAATTAAGTGAAAAGCTTACTCAAGTAGACTGGGACCATGTCATGGTAACTGGTGATACCGAACAAATGATGCCTCCTTTGAACTCTAAGTAAACATGGAGGTATGCAGGGAATGTGGTATAAATGGGGGATGGTTGCTACATGGCAGATGCAGCCTCATCTTTTCTGCCACGGCATCATTTGTCTCTCCTGAGGAACCTGATCAAAGTAAAGGGGGAAACACGTTGAGAGTATGAGAAATCTGACCTGTGGGATGAAGCCATGATGGTGTCTCGGTCAGGAATGCAGTGAACTCTTAGATAAGTATAGTGGCCATATATCAGAACGAATGTTCACTGTTATATATCTTCATTGCTGCTGGCCAATTACTCATGTTATGATGTGAGAGCACTGCACATCTTGTTTATTTATTTTTGTGGTGGTGTCTAATGTTTACAATTAGTGATAATAGCACGGCATGGGTTATTTAACCATTGCTATGTGACTGACTATTTACTGTGGATGCTTCAAAACCTCAGCTGGTGTTTGTTATTAACATAATGACATGTGGTGACTGGAGTACCCCTTCTCTGACATTTTTGCATAACTACTCCTATGCATGAAGAACTGACAATTTATATGCGACAAGAACAGGCCATCTGGCTTTCTATTTCTAACTATCGTACCTTATAGGGTTAAATAGGAGAGGAGGGAGAGCCATCGCACGAGCAGGGGCGCCATTCTCGTTGTATCTTAGGGTGCCAACCTCCACATCTAGGTAGGAGTTCAGTCAGGCACTTTTTTGTGATAGGGGCTGTTCACCTTTCTGCACTATACGGCTGTTTGTGTATGATATCGTGTTGCACCTTATTTAGTCACTATATTTTTTGATGAGGTTTTCTGATATTTAGTATCATGAGCATATCAGGGTAGGACTACTATTAAGCGACCAGGCTTTAGCTTTGGGTTAATGGTAAGAAACAATAAATTAACCCAATAGTTTTTAGCAACTTTTCTATGGAAGTTTTAGTAAATATCATTAAAAGTTGATTTTTAGTCTAGGTTTTGTTCAGTGAGCCCTTACAAGTAAGTTGAGCAGCAGTACTCAATGTCAAGCAGTAGCCACAAAAGCAAACAAGATTTTTTGATGCATAAAAAGAGATAAAATCCTATGATTCCAACTTATTGTTACCTATTTATCAATCAATGGTGAGGCCACATCTAGAATATGGTATACAGTTTTGGGCTCCACATTTTAAAAGGGATATTCAGAAGTTAGTCAATTCAAAGGTGTGCCACTAGATTATTATAAGGAATGGAAGGCTTCTTGTGATAAGAAGTTAGGCTTGTTTAGCTTAGAAAAAAAGACGCCTCAGAGGAGATCTTATTTACATGTATAAATATATATGTGGTCAGTACAGAAGACCTGCACATGACCTATTCTTTCCAAAGACCATACTAAGGGTCAGGCGGCACTCATTATGGGTGGAAGAAAGGCAATTCCGGCAGCTAAAAAGGAAAGGGTTCTTTACAATTAGAACCGTCAGACTGTGGAAAGCCGACCACAAGAGGTATTACTGGCACACAGTATGACATCTTTTTAAAGGGCTGGATGATTTCCTTGATACACATAACATTTTGGGTTGTAGTTAAATTAGTGAAAAAATGTACAATTGGTGAAAAAATGAGTTTATCACAATTTTTGAGGACTGACCACAGGTTCTCAATGGGATTGAGATCGATATAGGTTTTTGGCCATTGACTCAAATTGGCATTGTTTTGTTCGATGAGCCACTTAGTTGTCACGTTTTCCTTGCCATCATGCTGGAAAAAGCATAATTTGCTTGTTTGTGTTTCTTAGGCAAATTGTGAGTGCGGCCACTCCATGAATGAAAAGCCCCCACACAGGAATGTTCTCGGGAGACTACTATGGTAGAGTTGAACTTTTCTTTTTCAGACAACTATTCTTCTTGATAGTTTCATTATGGGCAGCAGTTTGAGTTTGTATTCTGGGACTAGCAGTGCCAATCAGGCAGAGAGCTATTTCCTGAATTGGTCTTCTAATTAACTGTATTTTGTAACTCTGGCATCCCTGCATGCCTCCGCTCTTGCCTCCCGGCAGGAACGCTGACTTATTTCCCTGCCACGTCCCTTGCTCCAGCTTCTGTGCACCAGGGCCAGCACACACCTCGCAGGTCAATGGCAGCGCTTAGAGTGTTTGACAGGGAGCACTCTCTTAGAGACAGCGCACACACTCCTAATGTGTCCCCAGCCAATAGCCAACAATTGTGTTTAGTCAATCTGCAAGCTGCTAACCCATTGTCAAGTCCAACGGTACCTGGACCAGTACCTGTGCTTGAATCCCTGTCCCATCTGAGCCAGTTCTAACATTTGTTCCACCAGAGTCTGGTCCCACCTTGAACTTCACGTCTGCTGCCCACCTTGGGATCAGCTGTTGTGTTACCAGGATCTGTCCTAGAGTGGCACCTTGGGTCCATCTGTGGCTCAACTGCTCCAAATGGTACCTGAACCCTCTCTGGCACTACCTGAACCCAAAACCACACATGCGGTATCTGAACCTGAAACTGATCCGGCGGTTCTTGAATCAGTGTCTGTGTTTAAAGCCTGTGCTGTCTAAACCAAATCTAATATATTTTTCACCAGAAGCCAGTCCCACCTTGGGGTCAACTGCTGCATTACCAGGATCTGTCCTGGAGTGGTAGCTGGTGTCTACTTGTGGCTCAAGTCTAACGACACCATAGGGGCTCTAGTGAAAACCAAGGTGGTAGCTTAGCTAAACCTCTCCAGGCTCTCTGGATCACTGCACAGTGGGCCCACGATCCACCAATGTGAAAGTTTGCTCATGCCATGGCCCTACTGAGCTTAAGACCTCTCTGCTCTCAGAGTTATTCCAAGACATGTCCCTGCAATGTAATCAGCAATACAAAATACTGTCCTGTCAATGGACAGTAAATACTTGTTTGGATGCTTTGACTTCTTCATCCACTGCAGTTCAATTTACAGCAGCTGCGCGACTGTGATTATTCAACCTGCATCTGATGTTTCTAAATTTGCTCCTCCTCGTTTCAACAGAGATCCCAAGCAGTGATGTGAGTTTCTAAACCAGTGCACCCTGCACTATGAACTGCTGCCTCACCAGTTCCCCTCTGATCGGGCTAAAGTGGTGTTACTAATGTCTCACTTGGAAGGAGAGGCCCTGGCATGGCTCAATCAGTTATGGGGGAGAAGAGATTGTGTGACCTCAGACTGGCAGGTTTTCCTTGAGGTGTTCCTCAAGGTCTTCAATGAGCTATGCCATGTAACTTCTGCAGCATCTTCCATTCTCAGCGAGGTCTGACTGTAGGACAATTTGCAGTCCAGTTCAGCAACCTGCCTTCCTAACTTGGCTGGGACAATGAGATGCTGGTAGTGGCATTCTCAGGTTGTACAGAAGAATTAGAGATGAACTGGCTGGTTGAGACATCCCAGCTTCTAAGGATGACCTTATTTCCCTGACTATCCATTCCGACCTCAGGTACAAGGAACGTTCCAGAGAGTTGGCACGTGAAAATAAACCGCTTTGTATAGCTCTGTCCTTTCAAAGGCCTATTACTCAGCCATCTGTGCCAGCTGCACCCTCTGTACCCATGCAAGTCGACCGCCTTAAATTTGGACGAACAATGGCCATCTCCCAAGAAGTCAGAAAACTGAAATTTAGGGTCAGTAGAAGAGGTTTCCTAGTGAAGAGCAATTCTTCTCCACTATTGATCATGACAGTATATATATCATGTGGAGGTTCCTGGTTCTGTAAGGATTCCAGATTTTCCATTGAGCCTGTTTGCCCTTGTCCAAGATGGGAGTCTTGTACCTTGCCCCGTCCTGGAACTTGCTGTCTGTCCTGCTATTTAAGTCCGGCTCAGGAGATCCTCCTTGCCTGAGTATTTTGTTGCTGCTGGCTTCTGAGCTTCCTCCTGGTCTGCTTCTGGAGTTCCCGCTGCTGCTGATCGTTACTAGATGCTCTGCCTCTCCACTTACAGCTGCCTTCTGTCTGTGTGGCTTCCTGATCCTGGCCGGTGTTACTTATTGTCCAGACTTCTAGTGTGGAGCTACTCATCTGTGGAACTGATGTGGTCAGTAAGAGATTCTGACATCGTTATCACCTTCTTGGATTGTGTTCTGTGTGGGCTGCGGTGTGGGACTTTTCAGTCCTAAAGTTACATTTAGTAACCTTCTCCTGTTAATGCTCCACCTGTGTATTGCGTGACTTCTATGTTAAGTGCTGTGCGCACCATTGCTCATATTATTGCTGGACTTCTATGCTCAGTGCCGTACATACTCGCTTCATATTACTGCTGGATGTGTGTATTAGCGGTCGCGCCCCGCTATTCAGTTTGCTGTTCATTTCTATATTGTGCTGTGCACTTCCTTACTATTGCAGAAAGATTTCTGTTAGATTTGGTTTAATTTCTTATTTTGTTAAATACACTTGTTTGCCTCAGCTTTGGTCTCCGTTTCGTTTTAGTTTACGCAGTTAGATTCCATAGTACCCACATAATTGTTACAGGTTAGTTTGGGACGGCTCACCTGGATCCCTGTGAGGCTGGAAACTTCATGCAGCAAGCAGTCGCAGATACCAGATACCCATTCAACGCCTCCAGAGTCCTTTGGTGTCATCTGTTGAGGTAAAGGTCCTATCAGAAGTCCTCCATGTTGGCACAGAGGAGGTAGAGCTCCAGATAGGAATGCTGCACAAGGAGAAGTTTTTCTTCTATGTATTTCCTGATCTGTTACATCCGCTTCTCCTGGGCATTCCGTGGCTAAAAGTTCGTCAACCCGTCTCAGACTGGAGATCAGGTGAACTGCTCCAATGGGTACACTCTTCCATGAAAAGTGTCTAGTTCCGGTATGTCCAGTCCGGTTGCAGGTGAAGACTTCTAATCTGCCTGGTCTGCCATCCACTTACTGGTCATACGTGGATGTCTTCAATAAGAAATACGCAGAGACGTTACCTCCAAATAAGCCGTACAGTTGATTCATTAACCTGCTTCTGGGATTCTTACCTCCTCAAGGCCGTACCTGTCCTTTTATCGCTAGCGGAACCCTAGCCTGGTCTGAGTAGATAAAGGAGAATCTGGCTAAGGAATTCATTCAGAAGTCTTCTCCAGCTGGAGCTGGCTTCTTTTTTGTTAAGGTTGGTACTCAACAAACGTGTATTGATGATAGAGGTCTCAACCAGATCACAATCAAAAAACAATTATCCGCTGCCTCTAATCCTCAGAATTGTTTGATGCCCTAAGAGGTGCCTGGATCTTCTCCAAGTTAGATCTGAGAGGAGCCTATAATTTAATCCGCATCCGCCAAGTAGATGAGTGGAAGATTGCTTTCAATACCCGATACCGCCACTAGCGAGTACTGTGTTATGCGATTTGGGGTCAGTAATTGTTATAATAATTGTAATAAAGTCCTTTCTTTTATGTATGTGTATATGCATTGTGACGCAGCGTGGTCCACACTGTGCAGTGATGAGGCAGTGACCCAAGTAAGTTCAAAACAAAACATGTTTAATGTCCAAAAAGCTCACACAGTGTACAGCACGCTGTATCCACCGGATCGCAGCCGGGAAAATCAAGACTGTCTGGGATTGGTTGCCGTGAGCGACCTCACCTCCGTGTACGCAGGTGGTGCCAGACCTTTTGGCTCCGCTGTCCTGTGTTACCTCAAACAGGGAGTGCTCTGCAGACCAACTGCTCTGTCTGCTCGCAAGCCAACACTGACACACCCAAAACCCCATACTACAGGGTTTAAACAGGAATCTGTGGCCATGGCCACTTGTAAGACACCACCCCACAACCATCCTGTAGATCGCTCCAAAAATAAAAGCCCATTCCGGGTGTGGAGAAACAGGGTCAGTGGGTGGTCTTGTCTGCTGGCCTGGCTGCCTTTAGAAAGACTGCATGGACCAGGGCTCATACCACTGAACGCCCGCTCTATCTCCCCGTGGGCAACATACTACACAGACAACGCAGGATTAGGGTAAAACAGTGTGGCAATACTTTATTGAACCACAACACCCAATAGCAAACAGAACAATCCCAGCAGTTACCCCCAACATGATGCACATTACAGGGCACAACCCTTCCGCTGACTCGCCTGGATGACGGTAGATGTTACGTCAGAGATCCCAGGGTTAATATTCCACCTGTGATATACACACAGAAGAGATATTGACAAGAATAGGGAGATGACCAAGAAGAGTCCATAGAGTCTGTAGAAGGTTCAAAGCCAGTTGACACAACATCACAGCTCCCAGGGTCGCTATTCCACCTGTGATATACACACAGAGAAGAGATAACGACAAGCGTAGTGTCACGATCCACTTTTGGATTTGTGGCAGATTATGCTTTCCATGTTAAAACCTTTTTCCTGTCAGGCCATCGGGGGTTAATGTCAGTCTTTTCCCCTGGTGGCCGCTGGTGTAATTGCATTGCTTCTGACTTTTCAGAAGGTGGAGACCACTCCCTTCATCCTTTAAAAGGCCATCTGAGGCGTCAGCTGCCTATTGGTGATATTGCTACCCTTTGGAGACCAACCAAGCTGAAGTCAGGAGCTTGCTGAGCACAGTGGTACTTCTGCTGTTTCCCTGATTTGGTGCCTTTCTCTGCCGTTCCGTGCTTTGCAGCAGATCAAGTCTAAGTGTTTATTGTTTAGTTATTTAACCCCTACATGTCTGTCTTTCCTTTTTGTTGTTTTGATGTAATTCACTTTATTCCCTGTCTCACCTCCTGGGGAGGGGGTTGGTGGGTTTAGCTCAGGGCTAAACAGGAGACAGGGACAGGTCAGTGGCTTGGGCCTCACTATCTTCAAGTGTACCCCAAGTTAAGGAAAGACAGGGCCCTCCCTTAGCTTTAGGGGCAGTTCAGGGGCCCAGGTTCCTCGCCCCCTGTATTCCTGCAACTGCCCCGTGACACGTAGGGAGGTGACAGTCCATACAAGGTCCAAAGCCAGTTGACACGAGAGTCACCACCTGGCTTATCCGACCACCTCCATGGAACCAGGTGGCCAGCTGGTCCCAAAACCTGGCTTTCTCCAAACATTTCCATGGTTCCGAGATGGTCAATGGATCAGATCTGTGTCCTTCCAACCGAAGCCGAAAACTCCTAGGTTGTTTCCCTTAGAATCATAGATCCGTGTCCCTCGTGATGGTGCCATGATGAATTAGCTGCAGTCCTTTCTCTCGTCCGTTGAGTGTTGTGCAGCTTGGCCGACTGGTAGCTGGGTGTGATGAGATGAGGTCTGAACTAAGCAGCTCTCTCTGTCTCTGGAGTCTTTTTTATATCCAAGGCAGGTGATCTATTTTTAGATTTACCCAGTGTCCTTCAGTTCAGCCTCATAGCTCAAACTGGTTTAGAAGTCAACAAACTAGTTTTTATAATACAATGCACAATTAGCATATCAGCTCACAATAAACACCCACTATGTACAAGTCACTATTACAGACTTAGGGCCCCGTCTCACATAGCGACACACCAGCGATCCCGACAACAATCAGGATCGCTGGTGTGTCGCTACATGATCGCTGCTGAGCTGACAAACAGGCAGCTCAGGCAGCGATCAGGACAGCGACACTGTGGGTAACAAGCGACGCACGTCGCCTAGTTACCCGCAGTGTACGTTGGATACCAGCGCGCTGATGCAGGGAGCTGGTAACCAAGGTACACGTCGGGTTTCCAGGCGCTGACCGGTGCCTGGAACCCCGACATGTACCTTGGTTACCAGCTCCCCTGCAGCAGCGCGCTGGTATCCAACGTACACATCGGGTTTCCAGGCACAGCCCCGCGCATGGTAACCCGATGTGTACCTTGGTTACCAGTAGATCGCTGGTCTCCTGCCTGTCACATGCAGCGATGCGTGCTGGCCAGCGGGAGACCAGCGATCAAAAAAAAGTCCTGGCATTTCTGACACGACCAGTGATTCACAGCAGGGGCCTGATCGCTGATACGTGTCAGCCATAGCGAAATCGCTGCTGAGATTGCTGTTTAGCAGCGATCTCGCTAGCGATCTCGCTATGTGAGACGGGGCCCTTACACAGTATGTTAAATAGCATGTCAGCTTGCAAGATTGTCTTCTTGACCCACCAGATATAAAACCTTAAATCCACAAGCCAATATACAGATAAAAAGTCAATTCTTGTGGGTTTACAAAAACATGGTTGTCTGGGAAATTAAGATTCAATCTGGTTTCTTCACACCGGGTTTTTACTGAATAATGCCTTGGCCAAATTAGCTGACCAGGTCTATGCTTACTTTTATCTCTGCCTTGTGACTCACAGGTGTCCTGCTGTGAACACAAGGCACTCCAGCGGGTCTAATAGGACTCCGTCCTCATCCTGGGGGATACATAGCGACCCTCGCATATGACACCGGTCACTGCCCCACAATATATATATATATAATTGCATATATGACATTTAAGTTTCTATACTTAGAAACTATTTAGCTGACGTATTGCGAAGACATGGGTGTAACTTTTGTGAATGCTTAGTTGGCTTTCCTCGTCTTTCGTACAAATAAAGGTCTCATCCCTTTTTTCTCTCTGGTAATGTAGATAAGGGAAGCTGCCAGTTAAGCATATTCCAACATAAGTACTATTTTGCAAACTTTGTATTTTGTACGCCCTTCTGTTGTTCTATTTAAACTCGAAGAATCTGTATTGGGGCAGACAGGTGAC
This sequence comes from Oophaga pumilio, assembly GCA_009801035.1. Classification (NCBI taxonomy): domain Eukaryota; kingdom Metazoa; phylum Chordata; class Amphibia; order Anura; family Dendrobatidae; genus Oophaga; species Oophaga pumilio. The sequence continues at coordinate 33,327 of VIAB01028589.1, forward strand.
TGCTCACATCTGGTGTGGCCTTCACACTCTATGCCGGCATGATCAATAAAGAACAAATCATCTTACATATTCAGGTCTGGACGATTTCTAATTGGAAAACTAAAACTCCACCGACATTAATACCCCAGCAGTCTTTTATGAATGGCATCTTCCGAGATCTCCTTTACTCCTGCATAGTGGTTTACCTGGATGATATCCTGATTTTCTCTCCAGACCTGCCTTCTCATAGGAGAAATTTCTGCCTAGTCCTACAAAGACAGAGAGAATCATCTGTATGCTAAGTTTGAGAAATGCATTTTTGAGAAAGCTTCTCTGCCTTTTCTAGTATATATCATTTTGGATATGAGGTTGAAGATGGATGCGGAGAAGGTGTTTTCAGTTCTCAAATGGCCGCCTCCTGAATGCGTTAAGGCAATTTAGTTGCTCCTAGGATTTGCCAAGTATTATTGCCTATTTACTCTGCATTTCTCCTCTCTAACCACTTCCATTTCAAAGCTGACCCGCAAGGGCGCCAATCCTAAGGTGTGGACTCCGGAGGCTGAGAATGCATTTCTGACCCTAAAACAAGCTGACTCCTCTGCTCCTCTGCTACCTAGACCCCAAATCAAACAATTATTCTTGGAAGTGGATGCTTTATCTGCTGGAGCAGAGACACTTTTCACACAGAAGTCTTCCTTCGGTCGAATGATAACCTGCAGTTTTTTTCTCTAAGAGCTTCTCTGCTCCTAAACGAAACTACTCGATTGGCAGCCGAGAGTTGTTGGTGATCAAGATGGCTCTACAAGAATGTTATTTACTTGAAGGGTTAGTCCATCCGGTCGTTGTATCAAACTATAAAAACTTGGCCTACCTACAGTCTGCACAAATGCTGAATCTGCGCCAAGCTAGGAGGTCGCTGTTTGCCCTCTGACATCACCCTACATTTTCATCCAACAAGCAAAAATGTCAAGGTAGATGCGGTTTCTAGGTCCTTTCTTCCTCTTGAACAACAGAAATAACACAAGCATATCATTGAACCCTCCAGAATGGTGACTGTGGCTCCGGTGAACTTGTTTAAGATTACCCCCGGGAAGACTTTGGTGTCAGAATCTGATGAGAAACGAGTTGTGCAGTGGGGGAACTCTTGTAAGTTGGCTGGTCATGCTGGATAGAGGAAAACTATGCAACTCATTTCTCATATTTATTGATGGCCTACGATGAGAGAGGATATTCTTGAGTATGTTTCTGCCTATACTTCAAAAACAAGAGCCCTAAGCATCTTCCTTCCAGGCGTCGTCTACCGCTTCCTGTTCCTTCAGGCTACACATTGCAGTGGACTTTATTAGTCCTCTGGTTGCTTGTTGACCACTTCTCAAAAATGGCTCACTTTAATAATAATAATTTTATTTCTATAGCGCCAACATATTCCGCAGCACTTTACATTTTAGAGGGGACTTGTACAGACAATAGACATTACAGCCTAACAATAAACATATAGATCAAAACAGATACCAAGAGGAATGAGGGCCCTGCTTGCAATCTGATTCCGCAAAACCTTGCAGCTGTGATGAGTGGTGATGTTACTAACATCACTGCTGTTCTTAGTCGCCGGGGTCTCGCGGAGCACAGCAGTGCAATTTTAGAATATGTGGGGATGTTGTGAAATTATGTATCTGATGATTATCTATTCTATCTACTGTATCTTTTCTTCAAGGTACTTGCCTATTTCAATTTCCTGGCTTCTTTGAGATATGTGCATAAAAATCGGTCGCATACGGATACTAGGTGAGAAAATAATCGCATACTCGCATTGCACACACACGACATAAATTCGACCACGCAGATTCCATTCGTCCAACTTTTCAGGAGCGGAATCGAACCGACTTTCTATCTGCAAATGAGCGAGGCCTTACACTGACAATTAGACTTTTATACCATACAAGCAACACATTGGTATTCTGAGAGAGGGCTGTGGTGAGGTCAGTGGGCTAGCAAACACACACGGCTCCGCTCCGTACACACACGACTCCACTCCGTACACCTCGTACACATGGGACTCTGCTCCGTACACCTCGTACACACGCGGCTCCGCTCCGTACACATCACACACACAACTCCGCTCTATACACCTCGTACACACATGGCTCTGCTCCGTACACTTCGTACACATGGCTCTGCTCCGTACACCCCGTACACACACGGTTCCGCTCCGTACACCTCGTACACACACGGCTCTGCTACATCCACCCTGTAAACCCCTCCAGACCCCACACATAAACTTCCCCTCATCCAGCACCATGACAACCAGCACAGCAAAGTCCTGCATACAGAAAGAGGCGGAGCTAGCCGTGTGCTCGGTGTCTGCAGCTGCCTGGAGAGAGCTCCTTGCAAAGTTTTTTTTTCCCTGGACTACCTGCCTGCCCTTCCCAGAAGGAGAGACTTATCCCTGGGACTGAGCTCCGGGGCTGTGCCCCTGG
>VIAB01028597.1:0-13314 GCA_009801035.1 Oophaga pumilio
CTTTCTGAATTTCTGACAATACAGCTCAGGGGCTTCATGACCCTAATTCAATGCCAACAAGGTTTTTTCAGCTTTTTTTCAGCTTCATCGTACAATAACCCCAGAGCCTGAAAAAACACATCAACATCATTCAAAACAGGATCCCCAGGTGTCAGGGAAAAGGCCCAATCCTGAGGATCACCGCGCAAAAGGGAGATGACAATTTGAACCTACTGCGTTGTGTTCCCTGAGGATTTAGGCTTCAAAGCAAAAAACAACTTACAGTTATTTATAAAATTCTAAAATTTAGACTGATCCCCTAAAAATAAATCCAGCAGAGGGATCCTAGGTTCCACAGCAGGCAACCCAGCAAGATAGATAGCAATACTCCGAACTTCAGCAGCAAGCTGCTCCACACGATCGGACAAATGCTTGACCTCCATCGGGGAAAAAATTTCTCCTCAGCCCCCAGAGAAAAAGAGGGAAAAAATGCAACAAACAGGAAAAAAAATTTTTATGACAATTCTGACAACTTTTTTTTTTCCTTTACAACTTTTTTTTTCCCTTCTATTGAGTACCATAGAATTTTCAGTGTGGCCGGTGATTCTGTTATGTTTTGGTAGCTAAGGAGGCAGGAGCAAAAAACCGCATAGGCAGCCAGACACCAGAGAAGTTGGAAACAAATAGGTTGTAGACCCCTAAACTAACCGCACAACTAGAAGCAGCCGTGGAGCGTACCTACGGTGGTCCTAGACGCCTCGGCACAGCCGGAGAGATAGCTATCCCTGAAGATGGAAAAGGAAAGCTGAGTGCCCCGCAGTAGACCCCAAAAGAGTATATAGCCCCCAAACATATAATGGCGGTTAGACAAGATGAAAACATGAACACAGACAGAAAATAGATTGAACAAACGCTGGGGCCCAAAACTGTCTAGATAGGATAGTACAGGAGAGAATACTGTCTGCAACCCAGAAAAACCCTAGGAAAAACTCCAACACTTCTGAATCCAAAAACACTGAGACCACAGGGTCTCGACCACCTATATCAGATCTCTGGTGTCGACACGTAGCTACCCAGCAGCAAGATATCACAAGAACTTAGCAAATGAACAAATACAAAAAACGAACGGAGACCAGCAAAAGCCCCCCAAAGGGGACCCGGCTGAATACAAAAAGCAATGCAGCAAAAGCAAGGAATTCAAGCCACAGTTAAAAAAAAACTGAAAGAGACTTATCTGAAAGCAAGCAGGAGACAGCAGGAAAGCAAGCTGATTTCCAACCTAGACCAGGAAGCAGAATTGATTACCGGCGAGGATCATGGCAGTCCAGCTCACTTATATCAGGCCAGTCATTACCACCTGACCACCACTCGTTATTTGCAGGTGTGGGGCTCTTGGTATTCAACATTGGTTCAATACCCTCAGCAACCACCAGAGGGAGCCTCAGCTCCGAAGTCATCTCCAAAATGTTCACAAAAGGAGGGGCTGTCAGGACAGCACCTGTGCCTGCTCCAGGAATGCTGCAATCATGTTTTATCACAGTGTTCCAGTTGTTAAAGTGTTGGAAGCGGTCCGTGACGGCTCCTGGCACTTAGTGCCGGGTGTCAGCTTTTAGAATCAGCTGACACCCGGCCGCGATCGGCTGTGCTCCCCCCGTGAGTGCGGCTGATCGCATATGACCTACTATCCTGTCCATGGTCATAGAGGCCCAGGTCACATGGACGGGATAGTATGTCAGATGTCAGAAAGGGGTTAAATGGTGAAAATATAGATTTCACTGAATAATTTCTCACAAAACTGTATATCATTCTGCTCAGCCTCCCCTGCTCTGTAACATGGTGCTTACTGATTTGGGTGCATTTTCATGGTGACAGGTTCCCTTTAAGCTAAAATATCTGAATTAAAGCATCACTACAGGTTTTTTTTTAATTTTGTGCTGGATTGTTGCCACTAAAATGACCCAATTATTATACTCACAAGTCTCTGTCTTCATTCGTTATTGGCTATGTTTTGATCCCGCGCCACCATCTAGTAACCGCAGCTTCTGACCGACCAGAAGTCAGAGATAATGGGCACAAGCTCTCAATGTAAGTCTATGAGAGCCTCAGTCTTGCCTTGTTTTGGCTCTCACAGACTTACATTGAGTTGTGACTTTCGGCTTGCCCAGCAAACACAGGAGGTCACAACCTGCAGAAAATGACCAGAGCGGCACTGAGAAGAGATGAAGAAGGTGAGTATAAGACTAGGAGCAGGGAACTTAGATTAGTGACAACACTCCAGCATAGCAATGAAAAATTAACACCCCTCCAATTGGGCTAAGATCTTACAGTCAGGTGTTGCTAACATTCTGCCTGTTCTGCCTGGTCATAGACCGCTCCTGCTGGTGACTATGCTGCTCTCTTTGACCTCAGATAAACAGAGCAGCTCTTTCACTTCTGCTCTGCTCTGTTGACAGGATGTCACTGCTGACAACATGCTGATTGACATCTATGTCCCCGCAGTGGAGCCAACAGTCAATTAGCATTACATCATCAGAAATGCCTCATCAACAGAGCTGAGTAGAAAAGCAGAAGCTGCCCTGGCAACGTGACATCACCGGAAGCCACAGAATCGCCAGTAGGAGCGGTCTATGACCGCTCTGAACAGGCAGACATCATCGCTGGCAACACCTGGCAGGCAGTTAGAAACTACCTGCAAGTTTTTAGGCCCATAGCAAAAAATAAGCAAATTCCTGGATAACCACTTTAAATCTGTATTAAAAAGACTGAGATCTAACATCAATATACATATACAGTTTTATGAAATTGTTTAAATGGTGTTATCATGTGGGAATCTACTGTATATTAAAAATGACAGTTCCACATGGATTATGTGACATAAATACTTGGACCTTTTGTTTCTACTGTTTCTTTCTAACCGTATTATTGGAGTCCTACAAGGCAATATTTAATTGATCACTTTGCAAACACTGAATTAATTTAGAAATATTCTGAGCAATATTAGTAATGCCCTTTGCTATCTACCTTGTGCCTTTATTTCAGATTTTTGGCAGCGACAGTCTCACTTTGATCGTCACATAGTAATTTAGGGTATTTAGTCGAGTGTATGTATGGGGTCATACGCGTTCAGGGTTAAAAGCATGCATCTAGTATTAGATCTGAGTGTATAAATGTCTTTGGCTTATTTAACACAATGACACTTCTGTTATGTTAAATTTAGTGGCTTTTACTTTGAGAAACCACAAATATCCGGATATCGTATAGGACATTCTGCCAGGCTGCGTAAGTAGCACTCTATGTGAAATAAATAAATTCAGCTGGCGTTGACCTTCCAGGGAGAAAAAGTTGAAGAAAATGTGATGATAGAAAAGGAATTGCACTGCTTTCCTTGATCTAATCACAGTCGCACTGATGTGTTTTAGGCTCCGTTTGGGTCATCTTGTTACACTTCACTTTCTTATTACATAGCTAACCCATGGGCTTACTTTCAATCTAATGCCTTTGTCTTAGAGTTTTACAATAGTTGATGAGAATTGAAATAGTTTCTCGGTATTCTGTTGAAGTGTGTCTGTGCAATTACACTGTAGTAGGTTTAAGGAAGGCGCAGGGAAAGTCACAAAAAAACAGAATGGGATAAAAGTGGTTGTCTTCACGTTGCATTCACTTTACTTACAAAAAATGTATGTTCTAAATGGGACTTTATGGATTATTTTTATTTGTATTTTTAAGTAGAGCTGTTTTTATTATATACAAGACCTTCACGTCATATTAAAATATTACTACAAATATCTTACTATGTGTCATTGATACAATATTTGTCAGGACATTCTTAAGCCCACAAATCACTGATATCACAAGCCTGGAAGGTCATGAGTACCACCCGCTGTGATTTTTGGATCGAACCACTCTCTGCTGCCCTCTATCGTCCGGACAATTACACGATTGGCCGACGATCAACGGAGAAGGCCGCAGCCTGTTCTCGCCAATAGGCCGGGTATGGGAAAATTAACGGTGAGCGTACAGCATACAGTTGGTAAGGAAATTATTCAGACCCTTTTAAATTTTTTAAATTTAATTTATGGGTGCATGTTTCCAGAAGCATGAGTTCGTCACTACAACATACTGGGAACTACAACATACTGGGGACTACAATATATGGGCACTGCAATGACAGTTTGCAATTTTCACTCAGCAACATCCACTACTGCTTGTTTCTGGAAAACACCCAAGTAGTCTAAATCATCACTACACCTGTAGGTAAATTCCCAGAGGGGTATAATTTCCAAAATGGCATCACTTGAGGGAGGATTTTGCTTTTCTAGCATTTAGGGGTACTGTGTATGGAGTCCACAATCTATTGTATGAAAATCTGAGCTCCAGGAGGCAAATAGAATTCCATCCCTCCTGAGTCTCACCGCTAAGCCGTACTGCACAGCCACATAAAGGGAAAGTCAACATTCAGCAGAAATTGTGGGACAAATTTTGGTGCTATTTTTGCCCATTTCCCCTTGTGAAAATGTGAAATCCGGGGCTAAAACTAAATTTTGGTGGTAAAAATGCAATTATTTTTTCTTCACTGCCCAATAGTGTAAATTCCTGTGACACACCTGTGGCATCTATACAACTCTAGATGAATTCATTGAGAAGTGTAGTGTTAGGTGTCGGGATTCTCCCGCTGCACGGGATAGATCCCTTAGCCTTGTCTGGTGCAGTGGTCTCCCATTCTGACTCGGCCGCTGGGATGACTGCTCAGCCCAGGCTTGTGCTACATGTGTAGTTACTGCTGGATCTCCAGCTAAGCATATGGTGACTACTGGTTTACACATGCAGCGTTCTGCTCTGCAGCCTAAGTCCTGATTTCACCCTATTGAGCATGCCTATGATGTGGCGCCTTCTCACTGGTGCTCGGACGTCAGCTGCTCTGGTGATGTGGCAGCTTCCGATTGGTCCACAGGCAAGGTCCTGTCTGGCTGGACATGAGCCTTGTGCATAAAAGGTCCACAGAAGCGCACGCCGGTGCACTATTATCATTTTGTGTTGCGGGTGTGAGTGGATATTCTGCCACTCTGTGTGCACATGTGTGACTTCGGTTTGGTCAGGCAGTGTAGGGTGGGAACTCCCACTTGGCTTGGTATCTGTTTCTCGTCATGTGTGCGATTAGTACAGCAGAGTCACTGAACGAGCACAAACATCAGCATAGTGGGGGGTGAGCTATAGGGATCCCACTAGATGTACGCCTGTGAAATCGAACAGGGTATTGCTTCAAGAGCTTTGCTATATTGTCGCTCTGTGGAGTGACAGAGCTTTCTACTTAGTTTCTGCTCACTGAGTGACGTTTAACTCAGTGCATTTATAGTTTTGGCTCGCAGCCTTGCTCCGCCATTGTTCTTTAGCTGCAGTGTAATATCTCTGCACGGTGGGCCCCGGGTTGCGAACACACTTTATTATTATTATTTTTATTTAGTGCCTTCTGCCAACCCTAATATGTAGTTTGTAAAATGGGGTCACTTATGAGGGGTTTTGCTGTTCTCGCACCTCAGGAGCTCTGCCGATGTGACATGGCACCTTCAAACCAGTCCAGCAAAATCTGAACTCCAATATGCCACTTCTTACCTACTGACATTTGCACTATAACTCAAAAAGTAGTTTTCGAACACATATGGGTTATTGGTGTACTCAGGAGAAATTGCACAACAATTTTTCGGGTCCATTTTGTCATGTTACCATCTTGAAAATAAATCATTTGGGGCTACAATAAAATTTTTGTGGGAAAAATTTGATTTTTATATTTTCACGGCTCTACGTTATAACCTTCTGTGAATTCTGTGAAGCACCTGGGGGTTCAAGGTGTTCACCACACATTCCTTGAGGGGTCTAGTTTTCAAAATGGGGTCACTTGTGGGAGGTTTCCACTGTTTAAGCACATCAGGGGCTCTCCAAACGTGACAAGACACTTGCAGACTATTCCATCAAAGTCTGCATTCCAAAATGTCACTCCTTCCTTTGAGGCCTGCCCATGTGCCCAAACAATGGCAACAAATTTCCCATAGACATAATAAGGTACTACGGAGATGGGGAAGAAACCAAACTTCAGTATCAATAGCATAAGCTCAAACAGGCTATTGAATGCAGGAGAACAAACTAGAGCAATGTAATGTCCCAAGGGGAATCTAGATAAAGCGGCCTGGTGTGCCGCGAAATGCGCATCGGGGGTGTTACTGCCGGGCTACCCTTCTTCCCCACTCTTTTCTGGTAAGCTCACCTGTTATATTTGGGACATTACATAGTTATATATTAATATATGTTGTGAGAATTTTCCCCAATATTACCTCACAGTTCCTGAGCTTCTTATATGGCCTTAGGGCTTCATGCCTCTGTTAATATACGGGACTAATGCTCTTGGGACATGGCTACATATTGGGGTTGTTCTCCGGGAGGTGTTCCATCACTGTGGGAGGAGTTGGTGATGTTTGGGTGAATATTATCTGCATTTTCTGACTGGTACTCTATCACTACATGATTACATGTGTTTTGAAGTATTTTTGAATAAAGATTTTGATATTTTTATACGCATCTGATTGCATGCTCTAGTTTGTTCTCCTGCATTCAATACCATGTTCCCAAACAGTAGTTTTCCCCCTACATATAGGGTATCTAAGTACATGGGAGAAACTGCAAATTTTGGATTCCATTGTTTCCTGTTAACCTTGTGAAAATAAAAAATTTGGGGCTAAAATAACATTTTTGTGGGAAAAATTTTATTTTTTTACTTTTACAGCTCTATGTTATAAAATTCTGTGAAGCACCTTGGGGTTAAATGTGCTCACCACACATCTAAATACATTCTTTGAGGGGGGTCTAGTTTCCAAAATGAAGTCACTTTTGAGGGATTTCCACTGTTAAGGCACATCTATGGCTCGCCAAACGCAACATGGCGTCCGCTTATTATTCCACCAAATTTTGCATTCAAAAAGTCAAATGGTGCTCTTCTTCTTCTGAGCCCTGCTGTGAACACAAACAGTAGCTTTCCCCCACATATGGGGTATCTGCGTACTCAGGAGACATTGCACAAATTGTATGGTGTAATTTCTCCTGTTATCCTTGGGAAAATAGTAAATTTGGGGCTAAAAGAACATTTTTATGGGAAAAATTTGATTTTTTTTATTTTCATGGGTCAAAGTAATATACTTCGCTGAAGCACCTGGGGTTTCAGGATGCTCACCATACTTATACACATCTAGATAAGCTTTCTCAGGGGTCTAGTGTCACTTATGAACAATTTTCACTGTTTAGGCACATCAGGGGCTCTCCAAACGTGATGTGGCGTTGGCTAATTATTCCAGCAAATTTTACATTCAAAAAGTCAATTGGCGTTCCTTCCCTTCCAAGCTCTGTCATGTACCCAAACAGTGGTTTCCCCCCAAATTGGTGGTATCAGCATGCTCAGGAGAAATTGCACAACAAATTTTAGGGTCAAAATTTTCCTGCTCCCTTGCGAAAATAAAAAAATTTGGGTCTAAAATAAAATTTTTGTGAAAAAAAGTTAAATGTTCATTTTTTCCTTTCTCAGGAAAGCATCTGAAGCATCTGAACTGTTAATAAACTTCTTGAATGTGGTTTTGAACACCTTAAGGGGTGCAGTTTTTAGAATGATGTCACTTTTAGGCATTTTCTGTCATATAGACCCCTCAAAGCCACTTCAAATGTGATATAGTCTCTAAAAAAATGGTTTTGTAAATTTTGTTGGAAAAATGAGAAATCGCTGGTCAACTTTTAAGCCTTATAACTTCCTAACACAGAAAAATAAGTTTCAAAAATTTTGCTGATGTAAAGTAGACATGTGGAAAATGTTATTTATTGACTATTTTGTGTGACATAACTCTCTGATTTAAGAGCATAAAAATTAAAATTTGAAAATTGCTAAATTTTTGCCAAATTTCCATTTTTTCCCACAAATAAAAACAAATCATATCAAGGAAATATTATCACTATCATGAAGTACAATATGTCACGAATAAACAAATCTCAAAATCAGTGGGATCCATTGAAACTTTCCAGAGATTTTACCACATAAAGTGACACTGGTCAGAATTGTAAAATATGGCCTGCTCATGAAGGTGAAAACAGGCTTGGAGGGGTAAAGTTTATTTCTGTTAATGTTGATGATTATGGCTTACAGCCAATGAAAACTCAAAAGTCATTATCTCAGTACATTAGAGTAATTAACAAAAAACACCTGCAAAGGCTTCCTAAGCGTTTAAAAAAGTCCCTTAGTCTGTTTCAGTTGGCTCCACAGTCATGGGGAAGACTGCTGCCTTGACAGATGTCCAGAATGCAGTCATTGACACACTCTACAAGGAGGGTAAGCCACAAAAGGTCATTGCTAAACAAGCTGGCTGTTCACAGTGTGCTGTATCCAAGCATACTAATGGAAAGTTGAGTGGAAGGAAAAAATGTGGTAGAAAAAGGTGCACAAGCAACCGGGATAACCACAGCCTTGAAAGGATTGTTAAGAAAAGGCTATTCACAAATTTGGGGAGATTCACAAGGAGTGGACTGCTGCTGGAGTCATTTCTTCAAGAGAAACCACACATAGACGTATCCATGACATGAGCTACAAGTGTCGCATTCCTTGTGTCAAGCCACTCATCACCAATAGGCAATGCCAGAAGCGTCTTACCTGGGCCAAGGAGAAAAAGAACTGGACTGTTGCTCTGTGGTCGAAGGTGTTGTTTTCAGGTGAAAGCAAATTTTGTATTTCATTTGGAAATCATGGTCCCAGAGTCTGGAGAAAGAGTGGAGAGGCATACAATCCAAGCTGCTTGAGGTCTTGTGTGAAGGTTCCATAATCAGTGATGGTTTGGGGAGCCATGTCATCTGCTGGTGTAGATCCACTGTGTTTTATCAAGACCAAAGTCAGCACAGTCATCTACCAGGAAATTTTAGAGCACTTGATGCTTCTCTCTGCTGACAAGCTTATTGGAGATGGAAAATTCATTCTCCAACATGACTTGGCACCTGTCCACACTGCCAAAAGTACCAATACCTGGTTTAAAAACAACAGTATCACTGTGCATGATTGGCCAGCAAACTCTATATATTAAAGCAATGATAATCCACAGCACCTTATGGAAAAAATAGGGTCAACTTTACCCAAAAAAGTAGCGCACGTCCTGTCCAAGGAGTCCCTCTTGGAAGAAAGTTCAATATCCATAAACAAAGGAGACAGCGCCTCACAAGTTGGTGAAAAGAGAATCACATTTTATTCTGCCTTCTGTGGCGAGCATGCGCAGTGTGGGATTTGCTATGATTTGCCCTGGAATGGTGGAGGGTTGGCCCTCTGCTGCTGCTGAATTTTTTATGCCATGACAACGAAAATGCCACACATGGATTGGTTGATGGTTTGTTTACATGAGAGATGGACGCTGATAGCCAGTACAGACCAAAAGTTTGGACACACCTTCTCATTCAATGATTTTTCTGTATTTTCATGACTATGAAAATTGTAGAATCACACTGAAGGCATCAAAACTATGAATTAACACATGTGGAATTATACATTACACTTTACAAAAAAGTGTGAAACAACTGAAAATATGTCTTATATTCTAGGTTCTTCAAAGTACCACCTTTTGCTTTGATTACTGCTTTGCACGCAGAAAAGGTGAACGGATGGACTCTACATGCCTGGTTCCCACCGTGAAGCATGGAGGAGGTGGTGTGATGGTGTGGGGTGCTTTGCTGGTGACACTGTTGAAGATTTATTCAAAATTGAAGGCATACTGAACCAGCATGGCTACCACAGCATCTTGCAGCAGCATGCTATTCCATCCGGTTTGTGTTTAGTTGGACCATCATTTACTTTTCAACAGGACAATGACCCCAAACACATCTCCAGGCTGTGTAAGGGCTATTTGATCAAGAAGGAGAGTGTTGGGGTGCTATGCCAGATGACCTGGCCTCCACAGTCACCAGACCTGAACCCAATCAAGATGGTTTGGGGTGAGCTGGACCGCTCACCGCTTCAATTTTGAATAAATTCCCAACAGTGTCACCAGCAAAGCACCCCCGCACCATCACACCACCTCCTCCATGCTTCACGGTGGGTACTAGGCATGTAGAGTCCATCAGTTCACCTTTTCTGCATGCAAAGCAGTAATCAAAGCAAAAGGTGGCTACTTTGAAGAACCTAGAATATAAGACATATTTTCAGTTGTTACACACTTTTTTGTAAAGTGTAATGTATAATTCCACATGTGTTAATTCATAGTTTTGATGCCTTCAGTGTGATTCTACAATTTTCATAGTCATGAAAATACAGAAAAATCTTTGAATGAGAAGGTGTGTCCAAACTTTTGGTCTGTACTGTATATATATGTATATTTCTCTATGGATAATATGCGTACTGAAGATCAGAGATTGCGTTTGAAGTGGGATTAAGTTGATTTTTCGATTGGGAACCAGATGAATTGATTTTAATAGTGGTTGATGGCGCTTTAGCTTTATTATTGTTTGTATATGTTTTTGTGAGCACTTGATTGGTGTTTGCTAATTGGGGGGTGGTATGTTTACTATTTAAATGGGGTTGAAACACTCTGTACTGTGCTTGATAAAGATCATTGGATCGAAATGTCGCCTCAGAAGGCAGAATAAAATGTGATTCTCTTTTCACCAACTTGTGAGGCGCTGTCTCCTTTGTTTATGGATATTGGCCAGCAAATTCGTCTCACCTTAACCCCATAGAGAATTGTCAGAGGTATTGTCAAGAGGAAGATGAGAGCCACCAGACCCAACAATGCAGACGAGCTGAAGGCTGCTATCAAAGCAACCTGGGCTTCCATAACACCTCCGCAGTGCTGATCACCTCCATGCCACGCCGCATTGATGCAGTAATTGATGTAAAAGGAGCCCCGACCAAGTATTGAGGGCATTTACTGAACATACATTTCAGTAGGCTAACATTTAGAATTTTAAAATTATTTTTCAAGCTGATGTTATAAAGTATTCTAATTTACTGAAATAATGACTTTTGGGTTTTCGTTGGCTGTAAGCCATAATCATCAACATTAACAGAAATAAACACTTGAAATAGATCACTCTGTTTGTAATGACTCTATATAATATATGAGTTTCACTTTTTGTATTGAAGAACTGAAATAAATTAACTTTTTGATGATATTCTAATTTTGTAAGAAGCACCTGTAGAAGGGGCTGTGTGTGGTCTGATATGGTATATGGAGGGCTGTGTGTAGGCTCATACTGTATATAGTGGCAGTGTGGCTCATATTGTTTTAGGGGGCTGTGTGTTTACTCATACTGCATATACGGGGATTGTGTATGGACTTATGCTTTATATAGAGGGATTGTGTGTGAACTTAAAGGTATATACGGAGGATGTCAGCAAACTTAATTCTGCTGAATATTAAGTGATACAACTAATATTAATATAAAATAATAATCATAATATATATATATATATATACAGTATGTTAAGATTAGTATTAAGCAGAATTAATTTGAGCTTACTTGCTCGGCCCTCCATAGCAGTCAGTCTCTCATGTGGCCCCTCATTAAAATTAATTTCCCACCCCTGTATTAGACTAATGTCAGCAGAAGCCACAGTCATCAATGGGTCCAGCCCACGGTCTAATGTATATGATGGCACCGGCAAACTGATCATTAGGGAAGATATCGATCGGACTTGTCCAATTTCAGATAGCTGATTACTATGATCTCCAGGAGCTAAGCGGGCGGCAGAGATGTCTGTTAGCTGTGTTCTCATAGAGAGCATAGGAATACTCAGCCAAATGAGTGCTCATGTGTATGAGAGAGATGGCCGACATAGCTGCAATGATAAATATTTTACACAAATGTACCATATCTGGGGTATGCTATTAAGGAACTGAATGTACAAAGTCATTCTTTGATTTATCTTCTGAATTGGGACTAGGAACAAAAGAGTAACAGAGCTGTTCAATAACAAGGAAATCAAAGCCTTGGGTGTTGTCTTTCAGTGTCTCCATTGAAAAAAGTGATGACTCATGTGCTCACAACGAATGCGGTTAGCAACTGCCGTGCGTATTAACACATTGCATGGTGTGTATATAAGGCTTCATTGTAGATAAGTGTTGCTCGCTCATAATTTTATTGTAGAATTAACACGAAATAACTTACATGTAATAAAACAGTTACAAATATTACAGGACCCACAAGGCGGCCCACCCTATAAAAATGTCCTGGTCAAAGGGAATTTTCCACACATTGCAATTAATTGCAGACTAAAATCAAAGTTTTCCTACAAGCTTTACTACAAGTTTAAAAAAAACTTCAAAAAATAGTCAAAACCTAAAACATAATTGTTGCATGATGTACTTTATTTTGATGCACTGAGAAAAAAACAGACAAGTGATGTAGACGCACCTATAAACGTTATGTAGTCAGCAATACTGTGATGCAAAATTGTTAATTAAAATGAGCTACTGATCACCACAGACGCACTTTTCTAAGAGAATATGAATATAAACTGTATAGAGATAGCTGCAAACTAATGCAAGAACATCTGTTGTTTCTTAGATCTCAGTACTAAGCGGACGAGGATAAAAGCAAAGGAAATGAAAGGCTATGAGAAATGAAATGTGGCAAAGAAGAACAGACTCTGCAGGCATAATAAATGCATCGCTGTCCTTACTGCCCTAGTTATTCCATAGTCACATGAGGTTTTAGAAGTGCTGTCAGTCCTGGAATTAGTGCATCACCGATTGATTATTACTGCTTGGAGCTGAATAGTTCATTAATATATTGATCACAGTGGTGGTTTACTCCATTATCTCATGAATCACAGCCGCCGCAGTAGTTTTTCTTCTATAGATGGGCACAGTAATGCTGAACATAGACGCACTGATTAATGAGTGTAAAGGGAGGTGCTGCCAAGAGGATTCCTAGTGCTGAAAGACTCTGTCGCAACACTGGCAGAAGGAGTGCCCACGTATCACATTAACTGGGTCGTCTCTAAAGTGTATCCCAGGAGCAGATGCTTGGCACTTCTACACATTGTAACTAAGAGGATAATAAGCATTTTGCCCTCTTTGCTAAAAGATGCCCCTTATTGTATAAAACCTAGTTATCTTTGCTGTAGTTAGAGTATTAGGCCGGCGTCACACTACTGTAGAATACGGGCGAGTGCTGTGCGAGAAAACATCGCATAGGACATGGCCCAGTGTTAATGCAAGCCTATGGGTGCGAGAAAAAAATCGCACAGCTCACGGACCATGCGAGTGCTGTCCTATTTTTACGTACCGGTGTCCTTTGAAAAGCTGGCAATTCATGTGCCGCATACAG
>VIAB01028597.1:13773-31227 GCA_009801035.1 Oophaga pumilio
CAAAAATACACTATGTAAGAGACAGCACTGTACATAACAGCAGAAAACGCTATATAATAAGGGACGGCATCATAAAAAGTGACTACACTATATACTGAGGGATGGCGCTATACATAATAAGCGAGTACACTATATACTAAGGGACTGTGCTAGATAGAATAAGTGATAAGAACGTCTTCCTCCACCCCTGTTCCTAAATCCATTATAAATCTCCCTTCCTCCCATCCCAATCCCCCACACCCATCATTGTCCACCTCCCCTCGCTTCCCATTATTGTCCTCTCCCCCACCCCAATCATTGCCCTCTTCACCACCTCCATCATTGGTTTCTCCCCACCACCCATCATTGCCCATTCCTCCACCTCCATCATTGCCTTCTCCCTCACCACCCCATCATTGCCCATTCCACCACCTTCATCATTTCCTCCTCCCCCACCACCCCATCACTGCAAGGAGTTTGTATGTTCTCCCCGTGTTTGCGTGGTTTCCTCCGGGTACTCCGGTTTCCTCACACACTCCAAAAACATACTGATAGGGAATTTAGATTGTGAGCCCCATCGGGGACAGCAACGATAATGTGTGCAAACTGTAAAGCGCTGCGGAATATGTTAGCGCTATATAAAAATAAAGATTAATATTATTGCTATTGCTCTTTCCACCAAAATTGTCCTTTCCACTACCACCCCCCTCATTGCCCATTTCACCACCTCCATCATTTCCTCCTCCCACCACCCCTTTGATGCCCTTTCCACCACCCCATCATTGCCCATTCCACCAACTCCTTCATTGCTTTCTCCCCCACCACCCTTATCATTGTCCTTTCCACCACCTCCATCATTGCCCTTTCCACCATCATTGTCCTTTCCACTACCACCCCATCATTGCCCATTCCACCACCTCCATCATTTACTCCTCCCCACCACCCCATTATTGTCCTTTCCATCACGACCATCATTGTCCTTTCCACCACCGCCATCATTGCCTTTTCCCCACCACCACATCATTGCCAATTCCATCACCTCCATCATTGCTTTCTCCCAAACCAGCTTCATCATTGCCTTCTCCCCACCACCCCATCATTGCTTTCTCCCCCACCACCCCATTGCCCTTTCCACCACCTCCATCATTGCCTTCTACCCCACCACCTCCATCATTGCCTCCTTCCCCACAATCCCATCATTGTTCTTTCCACCACCACCATCATTGCCTTTTCCCCACCATCCCATCATTGCCCATTCCACCAACTCCATCATTTCCTCCTCCCCACCACCCCATCATTTTCCTTTCAACTACCACCAGCATTGCTTTCTCCCCCACCACTCCATCATTGCCTTCTCCTTCATCACTGCCCTCTCCTCCACCTACACACAGCACCATTCACCTCTCTGCACTTTCCCCCGCAGCAACACACACACTCTCCTCCACCTACACATAGCAACATTCACCTCTCTTCATGTTCCCCCGCAACGACACACACACAGCACCTCTCACCTCTCCAAACCTCTCACCTCTCTGCACGCTCTCCCGTGGCATCACCATCGCCGGCAGCTTCCTCTCTCTGGCACATCCATGGTGCTGAATTATGACATAATCCAGTCGCGATGCTGACTGTGTGAGAGACAGGAAGCACGGGCAGGGATCAGGATGGATCGCTGCAGCTCCGCTCTGCTGCCATTTTCTCTTGCAGGCAGCGGAGCTGAAATATCACATAGTCATAAGTATTCAGACCCTTTGCTCAGCATTGAGCAGAAGCACCCTTTTGAGCTAGTACAGCTATGAGTCTTCTTGGGAATGATGCAACAAGTTTCTCACACCTGGATTTTGGGATTCTATGCCATTCTTCCTTGCAGATCCTCTCCAGTGCCGTCAGGTTGGATGGTGAACATTGGTGAACAGCCATTTTTAGGTCTCTCCAGAGATGCTCAATTGAGTTTAGGTCAGGACTCTTGCTGGGCAAGTCAAGAATGGTCACAAAGTTGTTCTGAACATGACTAACCACAATATGTAACAAATAAAGGTACACAAATCTCTAATCATTTCCATTAGTGCGCCAGTCCTAGGTCGTAGCCATCTTTCACCCTTAGTGAATTGTTATAGATCTCCATAGCGGTTGGCACAAACGATTTCCTGAATTTCTCCTTCTTGCACCTTGGAAGGATTAGACGGCTGCTGAATGTGCTCTTTTGCTTCAAGAACAGCTCATATAGAGGGTGTGTATTATTGTTCATTATAACCCTGCACTTCTTTTGAATTCTAAATTTCATTTTTTCTATCTCTCCCATTGGGGGGGAAAAACCTCTTGTAAAATAAGAAACACATGGGTGGCGATGGATTTTGGGGGATTCATTATGTCACAGTCATTCCACTTTGCATTGTATAGTGTTATTATTTACTTTACTCATTTTGTATCAAAGCTTTATCTTCGGTGCTGTGACCTTGTGCCTCTTCACTCCCTGCCGCCATGTGATTTGTTACTGTGTAACAGCTAGGCGCCGGCTGTTCGACGTGACGTCACACTGCTTGCAGAGGGGTGGGTGGATACGATGTCCTTGCATCTATGCGCCTGTGCTGCCTACATTTCTTTTCATGTGACGTCGCATTGCTGGCAGAAGAGTGGGCGGATATGATGTCCTTCACATCTATGCGCACGCGCCGCCCTTCCTCCCTATCATTGATCCTCTTGACTCCTTTGAGCATTGTGATTGGGTATATAATGTGGCAATTTCTTAACGACGGCCATGCCCCCTGAGGAAGCGGACTCACCGCGAAACGTGCGTTGGGGTCTCCTGATCAACGCAATCCAACGTCTATCATGATGGGTATGTTCTCAAGGTTTTGAGCTTATACTTTTTATGTACCGAGCAAGTGTGCAATTCTATATTTTTACTCACTGCTTGCCTGCAGCGATCTTCCGTTTATAATTGAATATAAATGACTATTTGGTCCTTTACCATTGTGTCGATACTGACAGATAATTTCCTGTGGCAATCGCTGCTGGCTGTGTGTTATATATAACTCTCCTAAGCACCCTATGACTGTTGTTTTGGTACAAATTACTTTTCTGTAACCTGATATTCATGTATGACCTAGTTTTGCTGTTGATCAGTTTTTTAGTGTTCTGGGGTAACTGACATCAATTATCGTCTTCATTTGACTTCACTTGTGCCTTACTTTGGCTTGTTCTCTTTTGTGTCTTCATTTTATTCAATAAATTTCATATTTTTTGCGTAGCTTTGGACTCTTTTTCTCCTCATTTTTCCAATTTTTCTAAGAGTCGTTCCTACTATTGTATATTTGGGTGCTAATTGTGCCTGTGCACATAATGAGATTTTTTCTAACTTGTTTTATTGAAGATTCTATTTTGTATTTATTTCTGTGTGGAAAAGACTCTGCTTATTCTTGTAGCCTTTTTGTGAATGAGAATGAGGCCCATGAGGTCCCTTCCAACTCTACCATTCTATGATTCTATGGACCGATATCTGTCTGGGATGAGTTAGTAAATCCTGCTTTGAGCAGGGGGTTGGACCAGATGACCCAGGAGGTCCCTTCCAACTCTACCATTCTATGATTCTATAAGATTTTAAGAAATGTAATCCGTATTTCGGGAAAAAGTCGTCAGCCTAAATTGACTGGGGAATTGAAGTTAATGCTACGGATATCACCGAGGTTTCCACCTTTTGTAATGAATAGGGAGAAATATGTGGACAATCTGCACCTTTTCTGCAATGGATTTTCTGCTATTTTACCATTGCTGAAAAGCTGCAGTACACAGGGGATGTCGGAATGTAAACCTATTTTACCTTTTGATATTATAATCCTGGTTGTGATATATTTCTATAGAGGCAATAATGTATCCTGGCCTGTAATTATAGCATAAATAGATTTATAAAATAGGTGAGGATTCTCAGATACTATGCTGACAATGGAGACCAGCCAAGCTGAGCACCACCCAAACAAGTCCCATTGATGATACTTTGGTCAATGCAGGGAGGCAACCAAGAAACCGTTTTAGTTGGTTAATTCATACCTGACATAAGCTTAGTATCCTGTGCAGGCTGACAATAGGGGTTTGGTCTTTCATTTCAAGGTGCAGCGTTCCATAATATCAGCATTGAATATAATTACTGTTTATTAGTAACAGATAACACTTTAGCAATTCTATATAAATTCTATTTGTGTAGGGTAATGATGGCAATCTGAGTAATGCACTAATGTTTGCGAGGGTCTCCGGAGTGGAGTAAGTGGAGTAGGCTTCAGCTGGGAAGTTTCTTCCATAGCCTAAACCCAGCTGCTACTCTGTATTCTATAGCTGCTGGGCTGTCACTGTAATGTAAAGTAATAGTGTATCTGTGGCAGCTGAGATGGGAAAGAAGACCAGAGGGAATAAGCTGAGGCAACGAGAAAGATGCAAAAATATACAAGGCAGGATTTCTCGCAGAAATGTAGACAGTCATTAAGGAGAACGCTTTGACATCCCACGTGAGCAAACACCTGCTCTCTTAATGCAGCCATCTAAGCAAGTAACCCACTGAGAGAGGTTTGTGGGATAGAGAATATACATCAAGCCAGTAAATGCTGAACTACATTAACAAACGCTGCATATTTCTAGGTGTGAAGTGTAGCAGACAAAGGCAATGCCGAACGTCCCTCATTATTTACTGCTCACATAACCCATAACTGTACCGAGTCATATACATAGATAACGTTTCTTACATTGTATTGCCCAGTAATATTTGGCACTATTTTACTTCCATTTAAAATAATTTTCAACTGAACACCTGGCAGGCAGCAGAACTGAAATTTCTAAATACAGGTTGTTACAGTCCAGATGCACTGGAAGGTTTAGTATATCTGGTGTAGGTAATGGCTGGAAATAAACGCCTCCATCGTAACATTTACAGACGTGGTTTGGATTAGACTTTAGATTTTCATTTTAACATAGTTTTCTGTTTTGCACATTGCAGCTTATTAGTATATCTGGACCACAAAGACTTTACTCCACTGTAGCATTCCCAATGCGTACCTCTATCGTAGCAGGGGGTGTTAGGGTTCGAGTTCCCGCTGCTGCACAAGGGGAGTCTCGAACCCGTCCCGCTGCAGTCTCCCATTCATCTCCGGCCGCAGTGGAGCCTGCTCAGCAGAGGCGTCGGTCCAGGCGTCTTGCCCACTCCTCTACTGTGCAGTGACTTGCTGCTGCCTTTCCTGGATCTGCTATTATAGCCAGTGCTGGAGCAGCCGTCTTTGAGACAAAGTCCTGCGTTTTCCCATCTGAGCATGCCCAGAGTGAGATCTCTCATTGGAGATCAGGGGTCACATGTTCAGGTGCTGCAGCGGCTCCTATTGGTCCGCCAGGAAGGTCATGTAGCTACGTGTGTTTGTAACAGCTTCTCATTGGTCCTTGTTCCTGGAAGGTCCTGTAGCTGTTGCTATAAAAGGGTAGCATGGCTGGGCCGCCATGCGCTAATATCAACCATTGTATGCTATGCGCCAGTGTGATCATGCGTATGTGTGGTTAGGGACCCGGCTGAAATAAGCCACTAGAATACCGACTTACCATAATCGGTGAGGAGTTTGGTATGGTAGCTGGCCAGGGTCGGTGTCCTAGATGCCCTAGATTACCGGCGTAACCGGTGAGGAGTTGTGATTGCCGTATTCAGGGTCTGGCGTTCAGACGCCATAGATTGCGGGTGACTCCCGCGAGGACATTAGCACATGATCACGCGTTATGTACGCTTAGCACTTAACCGTGTACCTGAGAGCCTGACAGAACACAGCACTTTTCCTCAGCGGCCCTGTGACATAACAGGTTTTGCTTTCGACGCTAGACAGCGCCCTAGCGTTTTACTTTGCGGCTCACTGAAGCTAAGTGAGTTCGCACCTATCGCCATATAGCGCTGTGGCATTTCCGTTAGCGGCTCTGGGTATTAACAGAGTTCGCACTTACTGCCACAACGCGCTACGGCATTTATTTTAGCGACTCTGCGGGATAACAGAGTTCGCTACTTTCGCCATTTTACTAGCAGCAGGTTCCGCCTGCACGGTGGACCCCGGGCTGCGAACGCACCTCTCTACCTCATATATTTGGTGCATTCCGCAGACCCTAACAGGGGGGATACATAAAGCTACAATGGGTTAGATTTGCACCTCTATCTCTGGGGATCTCAAACTTACTGTTTCTGTAAATCTAAAATTTAATTTTGCAGCAAGTGCATGAGATTTCTTACACGCTGATGCACTGTGTCGGCATGTAAAAAACACAGTGGATTTTCTGGAAGTCAAGTGACCGTTTAAATGGCAACACATAGTGCTGCACAAGACTTCATATGCGATCTGATCACAAATAGTAATTGTGCCCCAACATAATTATCCCACATCATTCAATCTCCCCACTCCATTATATTCATTGATAAAATTATTTAATATGTTCTAACTAGTGGAGTAACTAGAGTCTGATGGGCCCCTGTGCAGTTTGGACCCAGGCCCCTCCCCTGGCATGTTGGTCAGATGTATGGGCCTTTTTGTGTTCTAAATACCATAAAGATATATACGTGATAATCCCCTCCCCCTTCATTATGTAGTAATGTTCTGCATCCTGTACTAAGTTCCCCCATCCTGAGTCCCTTAAAGGTATACCCATATGTCAATCTATCCTGGGCCCCTTCCAAATATATATGTCCCCCCATTATGTGCCCCTTCCAGGCATATATGTTCCCCATACTGGGCCCCTTCCAGGTATATATGTCCCCTATCCTGAGCCCTTCACTGGTACAGTATACATGTCCCCTATCCTGGGCTCCTTCTTGGTATATATGTACCCCTGCTTACTATACATGTCCCCCATCCTGGTATATATGTCCCCCATACTCGGCCACCTTCTTGTATATATGTCTGCAGTCTTTGGCCCCTTCCTGGTATATATGTCCCCAATCCTGGGCTGCATCCTGATGAATATGTCCCCCATCTTGGTATATATGTCCCCCATCCTTGGCTGCTTCCTGGTATATACGTCCGCAATCCTGGGCCCTTTTAAGGTATATATATCCCCAAACCTGGGCCCCTTCCTGGTATATATGTCCTCAATCTTGGTATATATGTTGCCAATCCTGTTATATATGTTCATCATCCTGATATATATGTCCCCCATGCTGGGTCCCTTCCTGGTATATATATGCCATATATTGATATATATATGGTTCAATGACAATCAAGTAGAGCTGCCAGAATGGACTCCACAGTTCCCAGACCTCAACCCAATCAAACACTTGTGGGTAGAAAAAACTGTATACATACCTAAATGAGTTGACCAGTATGCACCAACTTTAGGAACATGTAGAAGAGACCTCAGATCATATTTCAGTCGACACATGTTTAAATCTGACTGAGAGCAGCCACAGAAGGATTCAGGCAGTGTTGAAAGCCAAAGATGGATTTACAAAATACTAACAAAATAATAAAAATTAAAACCCCTTCACGACCCAGCCTATTTTGACCTTAATGAACTGGCCATTTTTTGCAATTCTGACCAGTGTCCCTTTATGAGGTAATAACTCAGGAACGCTTCAACAGATCCTAGCGATTCTGAGAATATTTTTTCGTGACATATAGGGCTTCCTGTTAGTTGTAAATTTAGGTCAATAATTTTTGCGTTTATTTGTGAAAGAATTGGAAATTTGGCAAAAATTTAGAAAATTTTGCAATTTTCACATTTTGAATTTTTATTCTGTTAAACCAGAGAGTTGTTATGTGACACAAAATAGTTAATAAATAACATTTCCCACATGTCTACTTTACATAAGCACAATTTTGTAAACAATTTTTTTTTTGTTAGGAAGTTATAAGGGTTAAAAGTTGGCCAGCAATTTCTCATTTTTACAACAAAATTTACAAAACCATTTTTTTTAGGGACCACCTCACATTTGAAGTCACTTTGAGGGGTCTATATGGAAGAAAATACCAAAAAGTGATACCATTCTAAAAACTGCACCACTTAAGCCTCTCAAAACTACATTCAAGAAGATTATTAACCCTTCAAGTGCTTCACAGGAGCTAAAGCAACGTGGAAGGAAAAAATGGACATTTTAATTTTTACAAAAAAAATGTTCATTTAGCATCAATTTTTTTATTTTCCCATGGGTAACAGGATAAAATGGATCCTAAAATTTGTTGGGCAATTTCTCCTGAGTACACCGATACCTCATATGTGGTCATAAACCACTGTTTAGGCGCACGGCAAGGCTCGGAAGGGAATGAGCGCCATTTGACTTTTGGAATGGAAAATTAGCTCCAATCATTAGCGGACACCATGTCGCGTATTGAGAGCCCCTGTGTGCCTAAACATTGGAGCTTCTCCACAAGTGACCTCATTTTGGAAACTAGATCCCCCAAGGAACTTAACTAGATGCATAGCGAGCACTTTGAACCCCCAAGTGCTTCACAAATTGATCCATAAAAATTAAAAAATACTTTTTTTTCACAAAAATTTTATTTTAGCATCAATTTTTTTATTTTCACATAGGCAACAGGATAAAATGGATCCTAAAATTTGTTGGGAAATTTCTCCTGAGTACACCGATACCTCATATGTGGTCATAAACCACTGTTTGGGCGCATGACAGGGCTCGGAAGGGAAGGAGCACCATTTGACTGGAAAATTAGCTCCAATCGTTAGTGGACACCATGTCGTGTATGGAGAGCCCCTGTGTGCCCAAACATTGGCGCTCCCCCACAAGTAACCCAATTTTGGAAACTAGACCCCCAAGGGACAAATCCAGATGTGTTGTGAGAACTTTGAATCCCCAAGTGTTTCACTAAAGTTTATAGCGCAGAGCCGTGAAAATAAAAAATCATTTTTTTCCACAAAAATTATTTTTTTAGCCCGCAATTTTTTATTTTCACAAGCGTAACTGGAGAAATAGGACCCTAAAAGTTGTTGTACAATTTGTCCTGATAACCCTAGTACCCCTAATATGGGGAGGAACCACTGATAGGGCACACGTCGGGGCTCAAAAGGGAAATAGTGCCGTTTTGAAATGCAAACTTTGATGGAATGGACTGCGGCGTCATGTTGCGTTTGCAGAGCCCTTGATGTGCCTAAACAGTAGAAACCCCCCACAAATTACACCATTTTGGAAACTAGACCCCCGAAGGAGCTTATCTAGATATGTGGTGAGCACTTTGAACCACCAAGTGCTTCACAGAAGTTTATAACGCAGAGCCGTGAAAATAAAAAATATTTTTTTTTCCACAAAAATGATTTTTAGCCCGCAATGTTTTATTTTCACAAGGGTAACAGGAGAAATTGGACCGCAAAATTTGTTGTCCAATTTGTCCTGAGTATTCTAGTACCCCAAATGTGGGAGGAACCACTGTTTGGGCACACGTCGGGGCTCGAAAGGGAAGTAGTGCCGTTTTGAAATGCAAACTTTGATGGAATGGTCTGCGGGCGTCATGTTGCATTTGCGGAGCTCTTGATGTGCCTAAACAATAGAAACCCCCACAAATGACCCTATTTTGGAAACTAGACCCCCCAAGGAGCTTATTTAGATGAGCGGTGAGCACTTTGAACCCCTAAGTGCTTCACAGAAGTTTATAATGCAGAGCCGTGAAAATAAAAAATCTTTTTTTTCCACAAAAATGATTTTATTAGCCTCCAATTTTTTTATTTTCCCAAGGGTAACAGGAGAAATTAGACCCCCAAAGTTGTTGTGCAATTTTTCCTGAGTACGCTGATGCCCCATATGTTGGGGTAAATCACTGTTTGGGCACAAGTCGGGGCTCGGAAGGGAGAGAGCACTGTTTGACTTTTTGAAAGCAAAATTAGCTGGAATCAATGGTGGCGCCATGTCACGTTTGGAGAGCCCCTGATAAGTCTAAACAGTGGAAACCCCTCAATTCCAAATCACAACTCTAACCCCAACACACCCCTAACCCTAATCCCAACCCTAACCATAACCCTAACCACAAGCCTAATCCTAATCCCAACCCTAACCTCAACACATTCCTAACCTTAATCCTAACCCTAATCCCAACCCTAATCCTAACCCTAACCCTAATTCCAACCCGAACCCTATTTCCAACCCTTACCCTAATTCCAACCCCAACCCTAATTCCAACCCTAACCCTAATTCCAACCCTAATCCTAATTCCAACCCTAACCCTAACTCTAGCCCAACTGACTTTAGCCTAACTATAACTCTAATGGGAAAATGGAAATAAATATATTTTCTTTATTTCATTATTTTCCCTAACTATGGAGGTGATAAAGGGAGTTTGATTTACTATTTTTTTAGCAAGGAAGCAGAGGACAGCACAGAGGGGAGCAAATACTGATGACGGCAGCAGATCGCGGCCGTCAGTCGGTGCGGCAGATCTTGGTCTCCAGCCAATGGCCAATGATATTGCAGCATCAGCCATGGCTGGATTGTAATATTTTACCAAGTTTCATTGGTGAAATATTACAATTGCTCTGATTGACTGTTTCACTTTCAACAGCCAATCTACGCTTTCGTAGCAGTGGGGGGTCAAAACCACCCCCATGGGGTCAACTATAGGTCCTCACGTACCTGCAGGTCGGATGACATATCAGTGACCCCGCTCACCCGACCCGCAGAAACACGATCCCGCCATAACGCATACGTTGCGCCACAGGTTGGGAAGGCACAAGTTTTCATGACGCATACGCTGCATCACAGGTCGGGAAGGGGTTAAAATTTAGATTTTTAGGAACAAAACAGTAACAATACAGTGAGATGAGATGAATCTGCATAACTAATCATATGCTAAATAGTTGCAAGTCAAATTTATGTATGAGATAGCCAAGATGATGGTCTATAAAATGATGGTAGTCTCACGATCAAAGCAGTAGTACATGGTGAGATATGGAGCCTGAAAGTCAAAAGTTCAAAATATGGTTACCCTTTTGCTCTTCATTATATACAGTTAGGTCCATATATATTTGGACAGAGGCAAAATTTATCTAATTTTGGTTCTAGAAATTACCACAATGAATTTTAAACAAAACAATTCAGATGCAGTTGAAGTTCAGACTTTCAGCTTTCATTTGAGGTATCCACATTAAAATTGGATGAAGGGTTTAGGAGTTTCAGCTCCTTAGCATGTGCCACCCTGTTTTTAAAGGGACCAAAAGTAATTGGACAATTGACTCCAAGACTATTTCATGGACAGGTGTGGGCAATCCATTCGTTATGTCATTCTCAATTAAGCAGATAAAAGGGCTGGAGTTGATTTGAGGTGTGGTGTTTGTATTTGGAAGGTTTTGCTGTGAAGGAAACATGCGGTCAAAGGAGCTCTCCATGTAGGTGAAACAAGCCATCCTTAAGCTGCAAAAACAGAAAAAACCCATCCGAAAATCTGCTACAACATTAGGAGTGGCAAAATCTACAGTTTGGTACATCCTGAGAAAGAAAGAAAGCACTGGTGAACTCATCAATGCAAAAAAACCTGGGCGCCCATGGAAGACAACAGTGGTGGATGATCGCAGAATAATCTCAATGGTGAAGAGAAGCCCCTTCACAACAGCCAACCAAGTGAACAACACTCTCCAGGAGGTAGGCGTATCAATATCCAAATCTACCATAAAGAGAAGACTGCATGAAAGTAAATACAGAGGGTGCACTGCATGGTGCAAGCCGCCACTCATAAGCATCAAGAATAAAAAAGCTAGACTGGACTTTGCTAAAAAACATCTAAAAAAGCCAGCACAGTTCTGGAAGAATATTCTTTGGACAGATGAAACCAAGATCAACCTCTACCAGAATGATGGAAAGAGAAAAGTATGGTGAAGGCGTGTTACAGCTCATGATCCAAAGCATACCACATCATCTGTAAAACATGGCGGAAGCAGTGTGATGGCTTGGGCATGCATGGCTGCCAGTGGCACTGGGTCACTAGTGTTTATTGATGATGTGACACAGGACAGAAGCAGCAGAATGAATTCTGAGGTATTCAGAGCCATACTGTGTGCTCAGATCCAGTCAAATGCAGCCAAACTGATTGGTCGTCATTTCATACTACAGATGGACAATGACCCAAAACATAAAGCCGAAGCAACCCAGGATTTTATTAAAGCAAAGAAGTGGAATATTCTTGAATGGTCAAGTCAGTCACCTGATCTCAACCCAATTGAGCATGCATTTCACTTGTTAAAGACTAAACTTCAGACAGAAAGGCCCACAAACAAACAGCAACTGAAAACCACCGCAGTGAAGGCCTGGCACAGCATCAAAAAGGAGGAAACACAGCGTCTGGTGATGTCCATGAGTTCAAGACTTCAGGCAGTCATTGCCAACAAAGGGTTTTCAACCAAGTACTAGAAATGAACATTTTATATACAATTATTTAATCTGTCCAATTACTTGGTCCCTTTAAAAACAGGGTGGCACATGTTAAGGAGCTGAAACTCTTAAACCCTTCATCAAATTTTAATTTGGATACCTCAAATGAAAGCTGAAAGTCTGAACTTCAACTGCATCTGAATTGTTTTGTTTAAAATTCATTGTGGTAATGTCTAGAACCAAAATTAGATAAATGTTGTCTCTGTCCAAATATATATGGACCTAACTGTATGTCCCCTTTTTGGTATATACATACACCATCCTGGGCCTCTTCCTGGTATGTATGTTCCCCCTCCTTGGCTTTTTCCTGTTATATATGTCCGCAATCCTGGGCCCCTTCTTGGTATACAGTATACAATTGAAACCAGAATTTTACATACACTATATAAAAAGACACATGCATGTTTTTCTCAATATCTGACATGAATTTAGAATAAACCCTTCCCGTTTTAGGTCAATTAGGATTACCATAATTATTAATATTTGCCAAATGCCGGAATAATGAGAGAGAGAGAATGTTTAAGGCATTTTAATTACTTACTGCAAAGTCAAAAGTTTACATTCATTTCATTAGTATTTGCTACCATTGCCCTTAATCGTTTGAGATATCCTTCCACAAGCTTCTCATGATAGTTGATCGGAATTTGAGCCCATTAATCCTGACAAAACTGGTGTAACTTATCCAGGTTTGTAGGTCGTATTGCTCTCACCTGCCTTTTCAGCTTTGCCCATAAATTTTCAATAGGACTGAGATAAGGGATTTGTGATGACTACTCCAAAACATTGATTTTGTTATCCTTAAGCCACTTTGTTACTATTTTGACAGCATGCTTCGAGTCATTGTCCATTTGGAAAACCCATTTCCGCCCAAGCTTTAACTTCCTGGCTGATGTGTTGAAATGTTGCTTCAGTATTGCCACATAATCTTCTTTTCTAATGATGCCATCTATTTTGTGAAGTGCACCAGTCCCTCCTGCAGCAAAACAACAT
Organism: Oophaga pumilio; assembly: GCA_009801035.1. NCBI lineage: Eukaryota > Metazoa > Chordata > Amphibia > Anura > Dendrobatidae > Oophaga > Oophaga pumilio. The sequence continues at coordinate 27,116 of VIAB01028597.1, forward strand.
GATGCTGCCACCCCCATGTTTCACAGTTGGCATGGTGTTCTTAGGCTTCCAAGCTTCTCCCCTTTTCCTCCAAACATAACAATGGTCATTATGCCCAAAAAGTTCAATTTTAGTTTCATCAGACCACAGGAGATATCTCCAAAAATTAAGGTCTTTGTTCCCGTGTGCATTTGCTACGTTAATCTGGCTTTTTTATTTTTCGTTTGGAGTAATGGCATCTACCTGGCAACCCATGTTGATACAGTGCTTGTTTCATTGTGGATTTTGACACAATCTTACAAGCTTCTGTCATCATCTTCGCAAGGTCTTTTGCTTTTGTCATTGGGACACAGAACCCATCTCTTTCCTGAGCGGTATGATGGCTGGACATTCCCATCTTGTTTGTACTTGCGTATAATTGTTTGTGCAGATGAACGAGGCACTTTCGGGTATCTTGAAATTGTACCCAAGGATGAGCCAGATTTGTGAAAGTCCACAATTCTCTTCCTGATATCTTGGCTGATTTCTTAAGACTTTTCCATGATGCTACACGATAAAGCAGTGTGTTTCAGGTGTGCATTAAAATACATCCACAGGTATGTCTTTAATTAACTCAGATGTTGCCAAAAAAACTATCAGAAGCTTCCAAACACATGACATCATCATATGGGCAGTCAAAAATTGTTTAAAGGCATAGTAATCATAGTGAATGTGAACTTTTGACTTTGCAGTAAGTAATGAAAATGCCTTAAATATTCTATTTCTCTCATTCTGGCATTTGGCAAATATTAAGAATTATGGTAATCCTAATTGACCTAAAACTGGAAAGGTTTATTCTGATTTCATGTCAGATATTGAGAAAAACATGCACGTGTATCTTTTTATATAGTATATGTAAACTTCTGGTTTTAAATGTATATCCCCAATCCTGGGGCCCTTCCTGGTACATATGTTCCCTATCTTGGTATATATGTCCCCCATCCTTGGCCTCTTCCTGGTATATATCTCCCCAATCCTGGCACACTTACTGGTAAATATGACCCCTACATTGGTATATATGTCCCCCATCCTGGTATAAATGTCCTCTTTTATGTTATACCATATTTTTCGGACTTTAAGATGCACTTTCACCCCCCAAAATTGTGAGGAAAAAGGGGGATGCGTCTTATAGTCCGGGCGCATGCTTACCGGGGGGTTGCGGCAGTGTTGTGGTGGGGCAGTGGCAGAGGTGCGGTGATACTGAGGCGCAGTGGGCGGTACGGCGTGCACCTGAGCGGGTTCCCTTCCTCAGGTGAGGTGACGCCACGGCACGGTGTCCACGGAGAGCAGAGCCGGGTTTCTCGGTGGCGGCGGCCATCTTCCTGAGGCCACGTGTGCACAGATTGAGTTCTCTCCTTCCCGTGGCTTAAGGTAAATGGCCGAGGGAGGCCGTGCGTGCGCAGATAGAGAATATGGCGGCCATTTTCCTGAAGCAGAGTTCACAGATTGAGAGCTCGGCTTAAGGAAAATGTCCGCCGCGATCTTCATCTGCGCATGCGCTGCCTCCCGCGGCCATTTTCCTGAAGCTCCGGGAAGCAGAGTGCTCTCTCTGCGCACACGCGGCCTCAGGAAGATGGCTGCCACCACCGAGAAACTTGTGATTAACCCGGCTCTGCTGCTCGTCTTGGACACCGGGCCGCGGCGTCACCTCATCTGAGGAAGGAATCCTGTATCAGCATCACCGCACCTCTGCCACACCACTGCCGAAATCCCCCGTGGACACCAGGTCGTGGCGTCGCCTTCTGTGACCCTGCTGTACCACCGCCGGACCTCAGGTACCTTAAATTCGGACAATAAGACGGACCCCCATATTATAAAAATCTTTTTTTTTGCTATTTGCACCCCAAAATTTGGGGTGCGTCTTATGGTCCTGTGCTTCTTATAGTCCGAAAAATACGGTATATGTTCCTCTTCCTGGTATGTATGTCCCCTTTATGTTATATATGTTCCTCTTCCTGGTATGTATGTCCCTCTTTTTGGTATATGTTTCCCCCATCCTGGTATATATGTCCCCCATCATAAATGGATATATGTTTCATCACAGTTATTAGCTGCAGTGATGTGAGCTCGGAAGCATGCTCAAGCACATATAGTGCTGAGAGAGTTATTAGGGTTATTCCAAGGCCGGGTTTTGCGAGCAGTCATAAGAGATTGATGGGAATGACTGCTCACATATCGCAACCCCAGGGGCATGGTTTGGCAGATAAAATGGAGACCGAATGTCTCATTCAGTGTCTGTGACTGGAGGTGTGGGTGCATCCAGTGTGCTTTCTAAAGACACTGACCTGAGCGGGCGGACCCGCAGCGCTATATGGACTATTTATTTTCTGTTTGTTTTCACTTTGTGCTGGAGAAGGCTATCTTTTGTTGGCTTGTGCATAAGCAAGTTTAGAATTGAGAGTCCTCAGTGATTGATACCTTTTAATGGCTAACTGAAAAGATGGTAACAAATTGCAAGCTTTCGAGACTACTCAGGTCTCTTCATCAGGCAAAGATGATGATGAAGTTAGCCATTCAAAGGTATCAACCACTGAGGACTCTCAATTCTAAATATTTTTCTATCTACTGGCTAACACCGTACAAAGATACACATCTTTCCTGTAAGCAAGTTTATGAAGTTAATAAACCTGACCGGACATTTTTTATGAAACCACTTCCTGTGCCTACCTCAAACCACAGCTGAGTGAGTAAAGCCCTGTAATTGGTGATAGAATCACAAACACGAATCCCAAGGGGCAGTGTGACTGCTGCACAGATACCATATGTTGTGGGTGAAAGCAAATGCAGGAGCAAAAGCCGACAACATGGAGGAATCGATAAAGCAACTGGCAGGGCAACCACTCCAACCCCAAATCCAGGTAATGACTCACACAAGAGGAAAACGATAAGAAGATCCTTACAAAGGATGACAAGGCGCTCCTGGTGGTGTTTGAAAGGGTGGCGGAGTGGGAGAAATTACCTCCAGAGCAGTGGGTAGAGGTTCTGGCACCATATTTAACAGGAGAACCGCAGAAGGACTATTATGACCTGGAGTATGCCAAGCTAAAGGTTGAGATCTTGGCATGCTTAGGAGTGACTCTGATTGTCAATGCACCACTGGTGCACCATTGGGGCTATTGCAGTGACAAACCTCCCCGGTCCCAAATGTTTGACCTCGTACACCTAGACCAAAAATGGTTGGCACCTGAATCTTCCTCCCCAGCACAGATGTGGAGAGGATCGTCATGGATAGGTTAATACTCTCCCTTTCGAGACTGGTGCAATCCTGGGTTTCCCAGGGAGATCCCCGTAATGCCGATGACCTAGTGAGCCTGGTGGAGAGGTACCAGGCTTGTCGAGAGATCCTTGGGGAAGCAAGGGGTCTTAGCATCTCCATACTGGGGTTCCCAAAGGAGAACTGACACCTAAAAGAGAAGACCTAGAGCCACATATGGGGGGCATCCAAGAGCCCAGGAGGCATCTGAGTTATAGCCAAAGGTCCCATCCTATAGTGTAATTTGTTGGAGGTGTCATACCCCAGGTCACAAAGCCACCCATTGCCACATGACCACCAAGCCAATGGACTGCAGCATAGGATGACGTTGTTGGTATTTTGCATATTCCGCTTGTAGTGCTGTCCCTCAACCAGGCGAGGGCCCTCAGTCATGCTCCATGTCCGTAAACATGGTGCGAGTGACTGGACTGTTGGACTCAGGAAGTTTGGTGATTCCGATAAGGGCCACACTTCCACACCGGTTGGTTCCTGGGAAGGTGGTGGGAGTCCGGTGTATCCATGGGCACACTAAAAACTATTCTGTGGCCCAGGTTGATGTAACCACAAAAAATGCAGGAAACACATATCCAGTCTATAACAAAAATGGCAACATAGCCAAATCACCCTGTATTCCAAAAATAATAGTACAGTATATAATGAATTATAGACTGGAAAAGGACAATAGCAGGACAGTTGCATATTCACTAAGAAGCAACAAAAAGGACAAAAGCAGTCATAACGTCCAAGATTGCAAAGGTGAAAAAGACTTTATTAAATAGTAGCAGGTAAAAGACACTGTGGGATAAAAATGTGCCAAAAGAACCAGCACTCACAGAAGGGG
>VIAB01028598.1:16849-35771 GCA_009801035.1 Oophaga pumilio
TTGCATACACATGTCATACGGATGTTCCGTTGCAAAATCGCACAGAAATTGTATTATACTCACATGATACTCGTATAGCACTCATCCGTTTTTTCGGTCCGGAAATCGGACCTTTTTTTTCTCGCAAATGGGTACGTATCCTTAAGGGGAAGATGTCTGGTGCAAAATACAGAGATATTCTTGAGCAAAACCTGTTTCACTCTGTCAGTGATTTAAAACTGGGATGGAGGTTCACCTTTCATCAAGACAATGACCCAAAGCATACTGCTAAAGCAACCCTCCCCTCGAGTGGTGTAAGGGGAAACGTGTAAATGATTTGGAGTGGCCTAGTGAAAGCCCAGACCTTAATCCAATAGAGAATCTGTGGTCAGGCTTGAAGATTGCTGTTCACCAGAGGAAACAATCTAACTTGAAGGAGCTGTTGCAGATTTGACTTGAGGAATGGACAAAATACCAGTGGTAAGATGGGGAAAATCTGATGGAGACATGCCCAAATCGATTTGCAGCTGCAATTGCCGCATAAGGACGCTCTACCAAGTACTGACTTTAGGTGGGTGAATAGTTATGCGCACTGAAGTTTTCAGTTATTTTGTCCTATTTATTGTTTGATTCACAATAAAAAGAAAACCAAATGTTAACAGTTGTAGGCATATTCTTTAAATGAACTGATACAAACCATCAAAAAAAACAGTGAAATTCCAGGTTGGGCAGTAGCAAAACACAAAAAATGCTGAGGGGGTGAATACTTTCGCAAGCCACTGTTGTTAAATTAAAAAAATGTTGGTGTCTCTATGCATGTTTAACCTTATCTATTGGATATACAATGTCATTCCTATGTCTTCTCCAGAGGTATAAAAATTGTATGTTGGAAATACTGGGAGAAATTTCTCAAATCGGGCAAGATATTCACCTTTGTGTACACCTTTAACCCTTTGTATGCCTGCATTTGATGCCTATGCAGCACTCTGGTAACAGATCTAGTTTCTGGTGGGAGATAGGGCTCGCCATGATTGTTCATTAATATATAATGCTTGGAATATAACCAGATTGGGAGTACAGATACTACATTTACCAGTTCTATTTTGCAAAAAAAAATTTACTGTTTTTTTTTTCCTGTTAATTTTTAAGGTCAAGGTCAATTATGCAGTTGTTTCAGTTTCTATATCTATGTAGAAAAATATTTAGACTTGAGAGTCCTCAGTGGTTGATACCTTTTAATGGCTAACTGAAAAGATGGTAACAAATTGCAAGCTTTCGAGACTACTCAGGTCTCTTCATCAGGCATAGACTAATACAACATCTGAAGAATCACATATTTATACACAAAATAGCACAGAAAAAATGCAATAGGTAGGACAAGTGACGTGAAGCAGAACTGTCATTATGGCAGAGGGACGAACATAAATATGACTAGTTCATAGATAAGGAGCGAAAGTTTTATTACCCTCTGATTGGGGTCTGGTACTGTGTTGTGATGACCCTAAAAGGTCAGGGAAGCAGATTCCTTAATTGTTGTAGAAAGACATAAAACTCTGGGATATATTCATCCCAGCACTAAGAGTGTCAAAGGTTGACCTTTGACACTCTTAGTGCTGGGATGAATATATCCCAGAGTTTTATGTCTTTGTACAACAATTAAGGAATCTGCTTCCCTGACCTTTTAGGGTCATCACAACACAATACCAGACCCCAATCAGAGGGTAATAAAACTTTCGCTCCTTATCTATGAACTAGTCATATTTATGTTCGTCCCTCTGCCATAATGACAGTTCTGCTTCACGTCACTTGTCCTACCTATTGCATTTTTTCTGTGCTATTTTGTGTATAAATATGTGATTCTTCAGATGTTGTATTAGTCTATGCCTGATGAAGAGACCTGAGTAGTCTCGAAAGCTTGCAATTTGTTACCATCTTTTCAGTTAGCCATTAAAAGGTATCAACCACTGAGGACTCTCAAGTCTAAATATTTTTCTATCTACTGGCTAACACGGTACAAAGATACACATCTTTCCTATATATCTATGTAGTAAGTTGGGTTCTGTTCCTTTGTCTATGTTGTCAGCTTGGTTCTGCTCCTGTTTTTATGTAGGTAGTAAGCTTGGTTCTCCTCCCATATCTGTGTAGTAAGATCCATTCTGTTCCTATATCTAGGGTATGTGCACACGTTGCGGATTGGGCTGTGGAATTTCCTGAGCGGATTTAGCATCTCTTGGCAGAAAACGCATGTCAAAATCCATGCATTTTTGTGCGGATTTTTTGCAGATTGGCATGCGATTTTTGCCCTGCGGATTTTATTAATTCAATGGGTGTAGGAACGCAGCGGATCCGCAAAAAGAATTGACATGCTGCGGAAAATAAACTGTTGCAGAATCAGTGCGGAATTTTCCGCAGCATGTGCACAGCAATTTTTTTTTCCCATTGATTAACATTGTTTGATCAAACACTTGCGGATCTGCTGCAATTCCGCATGGACAGATATATGCAGGCTAAAGAAGAGCTGCCATAACTCATGGAGTACTGCTTTGTGACAGCTATTCAGGCTAAAACTTGCCAGCCAGCCAGCCCTGGTCGTGTGACCTAACCTTAAGCTCAAAATTTAAAGCATTAATACAGTTTTTTATCACCTAATTAAATATTCTTCTTGTCAAGGCCAACATTTTCCTGTAGGTGGAACAATTATTTCTAAAGTTCTTTACTATTTTTTCTTTTGTGAAACCTGTTTGATCATCTTAATTACAATATAAATAAAGAAAAAAGATGCCTATTGCTGCTTCTTTATTCTCTTCAACATTAAAACAATTATGGTAACTAGATTGCCATGAAGATAAATAACATTTTGTCCATGAGAAAAGCCATAAAAGCAGTCACTGCATCATAAAGGTGCCTTTAGTAGAAAACCACTCCTTTTTCTCCAGCATAAAGTTTTATGTAAAGTTAATTACCCTCTTTACAAGCAATATCCTGCATTAAAGCCCATCAAAGGATATTCTCTGCGCAAATTGTAGGACAATGGTGGCTTTCTATTGAACACTTCTGAGGGCCATAATTAAAGGAAATCTGTCTCGTTGTACATGCAGTCTGATGTGTGGACAGTATGGTGTAAAGAAGAAAAAGCTGACAAGAATGATCAATAGATTTGTTGCAAAGATTAAGTGATCCTGCTCATTGATTGACTGCTATCTCTGCATACACAGTAATGCATGGAAGACTGTTCATCACTGGACACGTGCATATGTGGCACCCCAGGAGTCTGGTTGCCACAGTGCCATTGCCTCCCTCACAGGGGGGTGATGACATGCCTGGAGGCAAGGAGGGGTCCCTTAGCCAGGTAATACCAACATTCAACACTGTTCCTACTCCAGACCAGAAGGGGGAGCTCTAAACCCAGTTTGAGGGGAGCTTTCCTATCAGTTCTGGGCTGGAGGTGTAGTTAGTGAGTTGCAGTCTGAGAGAGTCTGTATAAGGGACAGGAGCTGTGAGGAGCTCGTCCCAAGAGCAGAGTAAAGAGATAGGAAAGGAGAAGTTTAGGGAAACCTGGGGATTGGAGCTGTGACCAAGCTCACCCTAGGGCAGAGCGCTTGAAACCAGATGCCAGAGTCCTTGGCTGCACAGGTATAACAGTCCCAACAGCCAAATCCAGAGGACAGGAGACTGCAGGCCTCCTGGCCCATCATACGCCTGAAGGCACAGCAACAGATCAGAGCCCGGAGCCGCCATAGAGGAGCGACAACTGCAATAGGCTCAAGCTGCCTGCCATACGGGCATGTACCACAGGACAGTAAGGAACAGAGGACCAAGCATAGCTTTAGGCAGCAAGGACTTCATAGGAGAGCGCAGAAAGTAGGCTTCCAACCCATCTGGCTTAGTGGATCCGAAGTTGCTTCCAGGCTGCCTGGATATCCATACCATCTGTACTCAGTGCCCTGTTCTGCACTTCAAACTGTGAGTAAACTGAAAAGACTGCACCCTGCTGTGTCCTCAGAATTATTTGCTGCATCATCTGCCCTGCACTACAGCCACCATCATCATCTCTTAAATGGACTTAAAGTCTTCCTTCAACCTTAATAACTATGTTATTATGTTACATACAGCTGCCCTGGGGCCTAGCTCTACTTGTGGAGAGCTGTAACAACTCTCCTGCATCTGTGGCACCCCAGGAGTCCGGTTGCCACAATGGTATTGCCTCCCTCACAGGGGGTGATGTCAGGCCTGAAGCAAGGAGGGATCCCCTGGCCAGGTATACACAGCATGCAACACAGTTCCTGCTCCAGGCCAGCAGGGGGAGCTCTGAACATGACTTCAGGGGAGCTGCTCTCTCTAGTCAGAAGGAGGAAGTTGGTTAGAGTTTAAGTGAGTCAGTGCTGGGGACTTTACAAGTGAGGGGCTTGTCCCCAGACTGGAGTGTATTCTGAGTCAGAGAGGAAGCGAAATGTGTAGGAAAGCTTGGGAAGAGGAGCTGTGATCACGCTCATCTCAGAGCTCAGCGCTAGAACTGGACACCAGAGTCTGTGGCTGCAGAGCACTACGGTCTCAGCAGCTAAATCCGGAGGGCAGAAGATTGCAGGTCTTCTGGCCCCATCACACACCTGAAGGCACAGCAGCAGGTTAGAACCCCGAGACACTACGAGGAGCGACACCTATGAAAGGCTCAAGCTGACTGCCATGCTGGTAACATTTTCTGACAGTGAGAGGAACAGAGGACTGAGCAGTGCTTTAATCAGCAAGGACCTCAAATAGAGCAGTGCAGTAAGGAGGCTTCCAACCCACCTGGCTGAGTGGATCCTGAGTTACTTCAGGCTGCCCAGACCTCCATTATCTTTTGTAGCCAGTGCTCCAGTCTGCACCTCTATACATCCAGTAAAGGTAAAGGAAACTACAACCCCGCTGTGTTCTCAGATTTGTTTGCTATACCATCTGACCTGCACTACAACCACCATCATCTCATCATTCACACATACAGTTGCCCTGGGGCCTAGCTCTACCTGGGGAGAGCTGTAACAACTCTGCTCCATCACCAACAGCCCCAACGGACTCTGAAGCAGCGTCGGCTAACACCTTATTTGCCGAATGCCACCAGTGGCATCACAAACTAATTCCCTTTTAAATCATCCCCTATAAACGTCATTTAACATTTTCATTGGACGCCCGGGGCCACGGACCGGGTCACTGCTGTCGTGACGCTTCCCCTTGCAGAACTGCCCGGTACCAAGTACCTCATGGCCCTGGCGGGCGCTCCACATCACCGTCAGCCCCAGCGGTCTCTGAAGCAGCATCGGCTAACATCTTTATTGCCGAATACCACAGGTGGTGTCACAAACTATCTTTCATAAACTTTATCATCCCCTTATCATCATTTTCATTGGACAACCAGGGCCACGGACCGGGTCACTGCTGACTTCACACATCCCCTTAAGAACCTGCCCGGTGCCGAGTATCCCCACAGCCCTGGCGGGTGCTCCACATACAAACACCAGGGATTTCAATCACTAAAATGCAAGTCATACTAAATCTTTTCCAACAAAAATGTATATCAACCTGATCAGCAACTGTTGCTCTATAACATCCTGTCTGCATATTGAGAACCATTTTCAATATGACCAGGTTCCCTTTAAAGTATGATTAGAATATGAAAATTCCTACTGTACTGATGCGTGCTGATGTGCTTGCCAGAGTATTCAATAATTATAGATGTCACTACTAAAGACTGGCAATCTGGTATCCCATAATTAAGGTTTACAGCAAAATCATAATTTTTCGAGTGGGGTTCATTAAAGTAGAACTCTCCCAGATTTGTCTCTGGTGAATTGCAAACATGAATACCTAATTCATTGCTATAACATTTTTCTTTCTTTTTAGGGTCGAAAACTTGCCAATTTTGCAAGTTTTCCCACCTACAAAGAATGGAGTGGTCTGCAATTTTTATCGTAAGTACACTTCAACTGTGAGAGATGGAATCTAAAAATAAAAACCAGAAAATCACATGGTATGATTTTTTATACAATTAATTTGCATTTTATGGCTTGAAATAAGTATTTGATACAGTAGAAAAACAGAATTTAATATTTGGTACAGAAACCTTTCCTGTAGTTCCTGATCAAGTTTGCACACACTGCAGCAGAGATTTTGGCCCACTCCTCCATACATAACTTCTCCAGATCTTTCAGCTCCCTCCAAAGATTTTCTATTGGGTTCAGGTCTGTGTGGCTCCCCTGAGGGTCCAGTCACCACAGAGGTGTACTGCACCTCATCCAGAGGTGTGGAATCCCACTCTCAAGTAAGGAGAGAGCACTACCCAGGACTCTATCACTCGCACCCAACAGTTCAGTTGGGGCATCTGGGTGTACCCTTTGGGAGGATGGCCTCATCACAGGACACAGCATCGGGCTGGAGACAGCTTCTGCAGAACTGTGAGTAAAGCATTGAGAACTGCACCCTGCTTTGTCCTCTGATTCATTTCTGTGCCACTCACCCTGCACCACGACAACTATCTTTCATAAACTTTATCATCCCCTTATCATTTTTCATTGGACGCCCAGGGCCACGGACCGGGTCACTGCTGCTGTGACACATCCCTTATGAACCGACTCAGTACCGAGTATTTCCCACAGCCCTGGCTTTCGCTCCATCTGGAGATTGGCTAGGCCAATTCAGGACCTTGAAATGCTTATTACGGAGCCACTCCTTGGTTGGTCTGGCTGTGTGTTTCGGGTCATTGTCATGTGGAAGATCCAGCCATGACCTATCATTAATGCTTTTTACCGAGAGAAGGAGGTTGCTGGCCAAAATCGCAAGATACATGACCCCATCCATCCTCCCTTCAATACAGTGTTGTCGTCCTGTCCCCTTTGAAGAAGAGCACCCCCAAATATAATGTTTCCCCACCATACTTCGTGATTGTGACTGTGTTCTTGAGGTTGTACTCATCCTTCCTCTTTTTCCAAACACAGTGAGTGGAATTGATACCAAAAAGTTTCATTTTGGTAAAATCTGACCACATGACATTCTCTTATGCCTCCTCTGGATCATCCAGATGGTCATTGGTGAACTTCAAACAGGCCTGGACATGTCCTGGCTTGAGCAGGAGGAATTTGCGTTCCCTGCAGGATTGTAATCCATGACAGCGTAGTGTGTTACTGTTTGAGACTGTTGTCACAGCTCTCTTCAGGTCATTGTCCAGGTCTTCCAGTGCAATTCTGGGCTGATTCCGGACCTTTCTCAGAATCATCCTTGCCCCATGAGGAGAGATCTTGCATGGAGGCCCAGAACAAGGAAGATTGACAGTCAATCTTGTGTTTCTTCCATTTTCTAATAATTGTGCCAACAATTGTTGCCTTCTCACCAAGCTACTTGCTTATTGTCCTGTAGCCCATCTCATCCCTGTGCAGGTCTACAATTATGTCCCTGTTGTCCAGAGACAGCTCTTTGGCCTTGGCCATGGTGGAGAGGTTGGAGTGTGATTGATTGAGTGTGTGGACACGTCTCTTTTATACAGGTAACGAGTTCAAACAGGTGCAATTAATACAGGTAATGAGTGAAGAGTAGGGCTTCTTAAAGAAAAACTAACATGTCTGTGAGAGCCAGAATTCTTGCTGGTTGGTAGGTGATCAAATACTTATTTCATGCCATAAAATGCAATTTAATTATTTAGAAATCGTACAATGGGATTTTCTGTTTTTTATTTTTAGATTCTGTTGAAGTTGAAGTGTACCTACGATAAAAATTACAGACCTCTCGATTCTTTGTTGTGGGAAAACTTGAAAAATCAGTAGTGTATCAAATATTTATATTCCCGACTGTATATCACAATAAGTACATTTAGGAATAAGCTCATTGTCCTATTAAATCTGGTATGACAGCTTTCCGTAGAGGTAGCTTGGCTGTAAGAATCCATATAGTATCCGAATAAAGTAAGTCTGAATGAATTTTTGCAGGATGCACATTAATTGATGGACTTTTATGTAATTAACAATATTAACTAGAAGTTATTTTTAATGAAATTTGCTTTGTGGTGCCAGAGCTTACAATCTATTGGATCATTCTATGGAACAAACATATTATTATGGCTTACCTAATGAGGTGGATTGGCTAAACCATAGGTCAGACCGAGCAGCATGGACTAGAGACATTGATACAGTGGATCGGCCAGACAGTGGGTGAGACAGCAAGGAACAGTTCAACTGGATATGCTGGATGGCATATGTAACAACGGAGATGAATATACAGTATATATAATAAAGAATGGGGAAAGGGAGAAGTCCGCTCACGATTTGCAGTCTCTTTCCAAGAATGAATTCCATGCACGGAGCCGCCTGGACTTGGGCGTGCAAGTACCAAAGAATGATGAAAAAAAGGTTCTCCCGAGTAGAAAAATATAAAACTTCGTCTTTAATGGAAAAAATTCATAAAAACAGGCACAATGCGGGCAACATATAGATCCCAGAGAGCTACCAACCAATGCATTTCGACACTCCGGTCTTAATCATTTTTAATCGTGATTAGGACAGGAGTGTCAAAACGCGTTGGTTGGTAGCTCAATGGGATCTATATGTTGTCCGCATTGTGCCTGTTTTTATGAATTTTTTCCATTAAAGACGAAGTTTTATATTTTTCTACTCTGGACTACCTTTTTTCTTCATTCACGAATATGCAGTACACCACCTTGAAACCGCAAAGTTGAGTGTGTAAACAATACCTTGTAACTGCAGAACTGAGTAGGCAGACTGGTACTTTTATATAATGGAGCCAAGCATGCAGACAGCATTTTGGAACAATGGAACCAGATTGACAGACAGGCACCTTGGCATAGCAGAGCCGAGTGTGTGAACAGCTCCTTAGAACAACAGAATCTGGGTTGCAGATCAAGACTTAAATATAGCAGAGCCAAATGTGACAACAGGATCTTGTTATAGTAGAGTATAGAATAATCTTGGTACAGTACAGACTCTGGTTTGCAGACAAGCATCTAAATGTAGCAGAGCCAACTTTGTGACACAAGGACCATGGTTTAGCAGGAGCGTCTTTATCAAGGGGCACACAGTGTTATGAATGAGTCCAGGGTAGAGGAAATTGAACTGGCTGCACTCACCAAGCAATAAAATCCTTTTCTTTATTAATCCATTAACAGCAAGTACATTCAGGCAAGGAGAATATAGAGACGAGACAACATATTGCATCGGTATACTTTCCTTGCCTGAATGTACCTGTTTTTAATGGATTAATAAATAAGAGGATTTCATTCAGGCAGTTTCATGTATTCTTCACTGCACTCTTTGAAATTACTGTCTGTGACAAAGCACCATCTTTCATCACAGTAGCTATTACCTCTGAAGACAACAGCAATAAATATATTCATTATTTTCTTCTGTTGACACACAGTGTTAATCCATCAACATAGTAGCAGTGTAAATAATCAACTACTGAAATACTCAGGTGTCATGCAGCCGATTTGGCCTAAGGAATCTTAGGATTGTGGGTTCAGAGGAGAGCGCTATGGTATTATGGTAACCTACGGGCATTAGAGTAGAAATAACTCATTGCCCCGAATGAAAGACAAATGAATCAGCAATGGAGTCAGGACAGGTGAGTAACATTCAAGTGCTTCTCACAAAATTAGAATATCATCAAAAAGTTAATTTATTTCAGTTCTTCAGTACAAAAAGTGAAACTAATATTATAGAGTCATTACAAACAGAGTGATCTATTTCAAGTGTTTATTTCTGTTAATGTTGATGATTATGGCTTACAGCCAGTGAAAACCCAAAAGTCATTATCTCAGTACATTAGTATAATTTATGTCACCAGTTTGAAAAATGATTTTAAAACCTGAAATGTTGGCCTACTGAAATGTATGTTCAGTAAATGCACTCAATACTTGGTCTGGACTCCTTTTGCATCAATTACTGCATCAATGCAGTGTGGCATGGAGACGATCAGCCTGTGGTACTGCTGAGGTGTTATGGAAGCCCAGGTTGCTTTGATAGCAGTCTTCAGCTCATCTGCATTGTTGGGTATGGTGTCTCTCATATTCCTTTTGACAATACCCCATAGATTCTCAATGGGGTTAAGGTCGGGCGAGATTGCTGGCCAATCAAGCACAGTGACATTGTTGTTTTTAAACCAGGTTATTGGTACTTTTGGCAGTGTGGACAGGTGCCAAGTCCTGCTGGAGAATGAAATTTCTATCTCCAAAAATCTTGTCGGCAGAGGGAAGCATGAAGTGCCCTAAAATTTTCTGGTAGATGGATGCGCTGAGTTTGATCTTGATAAAACACAGTGGACCTACACCAGCAGATGACATGGCTCCCCCAACCATCTCTGATGGTGGAAAATTTGGTGGAAAATTCATTGTAGACTGTTATGAATGTGCTAGAGATGGTTTCTGAGCAGAGGCTCCCTCTGGTGGTTACAGACAGTACTGAACCTTTCAGCGAGGAATGGCAATCTGGGTTCACTGACTGGTCTGATATAAGGGAGGTTCCCTCCCATGATGGTTGCCGGTGATCAATTGTTCTTGTCTCAATTGTGGTTCCTGGTTCATTTGGAAGTTTGCTGGAGTCTTGCCTGCATCTCCTGCTTTCAAAGAAGATATTTTTTGCTTCTCTTTTTGTGCTTGCTTCTTGCATTGTTTTCTGCACTTTTGTGGAGGTCAGCCAGGTCCCCTACTAGGGCCTGAGCTCCTCAGTTTATCTGCAGCCTCTGTTATTTGCTCATTTGCTTTTTCCTGTTTTTTCAGCGGCTGCAGCTTGGTTTTGTTCACACTGAGATCTGATTTAGCGGGTGGCGAGATCGTGTGATCTCAGTATTTTTGTAATCAGAATTGTTGGATTTTTGTAGGGTTTTCTGGGTTGTAGAAAGTAATCTCTCCTTTCCTATCCTATTTAGTCAGCTTGTGGCCCCAGCGTTTGCTCAATCTATTTTCTGCCTATGTTTGTGTTTTCATCTTGTCTAACTGCCATTATATGTTTGGGGGCTTCCTATTTTCTTTGGGGATCTGCTCCGGGGCAGATAGCTTTCATCTTTCTGCCTTTAGGTGTAGTTATCTCTCAGGCTGTGACGAGGCGTCTAGGATCAACGTAGGAACGCTCCACGGCTACCTCTAGTTGTCGTTAGTTTAGGAATCTGCAACCCATCAGTTACCAACATCTCAGGTGTTCTGCTGCCCTGCTGCTGTTCCTGTCCTCCTCAGCTACCGAAACACAACAGTCTTATGTGTGGAGTATGAACTGAATACCGACGGCCTTGTTGATGCTGTAGTCAACAACTGCCCTCTTCTGCTCACAAATCCTTACCAACATCTGCAGTGTAGCGTTCCAATGCATGGGGACATCACACAACAGTCGGTGAGCCAGAATCTGCAAACGCTGCTGAAGCACGTCAAGGGTGTCGGGAGCTGTAGCTGACTTTCTAAAATGGGCACACAGGCGGTGTACTTTAACAAGCAGATCTGGAAGCTGCAGGTAGGTTTTGAGAAACCGCTGAACCACGAGGTTAAGCACATGGGCCAGGCATGGTACATGTGTTAGCTCGCCTCGCCTCAGAGCCGCCACCAGGTTCTGGTCATTGTCACACATGTCCGTGCCTGGCTGTAGGATCAGCGGTGTGAGCCACAGATCTGCCCGCTCTTTCAGCTTGTGACTGAAGTAGTCATTTCGGTAATGGAGGCTGAGGAGGAGGAGGTGATTGACCTATGGCCTCAATCCTCGGCATCGGGAGGACATGTTCCATCCCAAGGCCCCACTAGATCCCAGCTTCCACTATGTTAACCCAGTGTGCCATCAGCGAGATGTACCGTCCCTGCCCTCAAGCACTTGTCCACGTGTCCGTGGTTAGGTGGACTTTCACAGTACCTGCATTGTTGAGTGCATGGCTAATGTTGTGGGACATGTGCTTGTGTAATGCGGGGACGGCACACTGGGAGAAATAGTGGCGGCCGGGGACCAAGTACCGAGGGACGTCAGCCGCCATCAGATTGTGGAATGCTTTCGTTTCCATGAGCCTAAAAGACAACATTTTGAACGCAAGCAGTCGTGAAATGTGGGGATTTAGTAGTGTGGCCTGTGGGGCGTTGGCTGCGTATTTGCTTTTGCGTTCCAAGGACTGGGGTATGGACAACTGAACACTGTGCTGGGACAAGGACATGGATGTGCTTGCTGATGGTGCTAGTTGAGTGTGTGCAACGACAGGTACAGAGCAGGAGGCATCTTCGCATGCACCATGGACAGGGGATTGGCTTGTACGCACAACAGCGGAAGAAGCAGTGGTGTCACCTGCAGACAGTGTTCCTGGACCCTGGGGTTCGGCCCAAAAATTCAGGTGCTTTGCTGCCATGTGCCTGATTATGCTGGTGGTGGTCAGGCTGGTAGTTTTTCTACCCCTGCTGATGCTGGCCTGGCAAGTGGTGCAAATGGCCTTTTTGGGCTTATCGGCAGAGTCTTTAAAAAACAACCTCGGGAAGACCTAACAGTTGCACTGCCAACTTCTGTCGTGTTGATATTATAGACCTACAAAGTGTCACCGTGGCTAGCGGGACAAATCCCTCAGCCAACAAGAAAAGGCAGCACACTGAGAAACAAGCGTCTCCCAGCTGGTCTATAATTAAAGGGTAGCGGAATCAGGTGTTAATTAAATACAGATAGCCAATTGATTAAGATAATATTATGTAGTATACATTTAAGAATTGCTCATCTCAGAATATTTTGAAGGATGTATGACAGAATTTGATAAGATGCAAATATACATACATTAAATGGCTGGTTGTATGAACGAGTAAATGAAAGGATGAAAATACCTGAAGGCTACATAGAGATCATGGGGGCAGCCACATGAGTCCTTATCTAAGTATAATACCTTGAGTCATGGGGGCGCCGTAGACCGGGAAGCTGGGAGAACGCACTGCAGTGCCAACAAGAAAATGGAGCAGAAAAACGGTGTTCTCTGGATGCTTTTTAAGCAAATAATCAGCATTAAGATGCAAAAAAAAATTGTTCCTGGTACTATGTTTAGAAATATCTGTAAAAGTAGCAGCAGACAGAACTGGAATGCACCCTCTTGCTATATGTACTGCAGTCTGCCACATACACTGCCTGCCTATATAACACCAGAGAACATGGAGCATAAAGATACCATAGTAAAGAGAGATACTCAATAGTATCAAAAACAGTTTTATTTTAATAAAGTTTTAAATTACAACCATGAAGTATAAAATACATTCATTAGTATATATGAAACAGACATGTGTTCAACACTGGACCAGGTGGCTAATACTGCATAGTAGCTACATATAGGACAAAACCATGGGAACAGATGTAAAACTTAGCCATAAATCCTACTATAATGCATCTGCCAAATAATATTGATCTAATTATTTATCTCATTATATATCCCTAATTCAGAGAGATGACAGTGAAAATATGCATTGGATATAAGAATCAATCATACTACAAAGTGTTCCTGACCAGTCAGGCAATTCAGAAAATCCTAAGTAACACTGAAATGGGAATGCAGGAATAGATGGTACTGCAGGCTAATTACCCATGGTGGTCTCCATATCTAGACACTGCCTGCCTAGCACTGATATCTCTTTGCAGCTGGATTAGTCCTCAGAAGAACTGTTAGTTGAGATGGATATGTGTATAATATATTGTGGTATACCTACACTAACCAAGAAACAAGCAAATCACTCCCTAGCTCAGCAGCACCTCTCCCTACACTTCCTGATTCTGGAGCAGACTGTAATGAGCATGGCGGTGCCAGGTCTGATATAGACCTGATGATGCTGTGTGGCCAGCCAATCACTGTAATGCCACAACCAACATGGCTGCAGCATTACAGTGTGTGCCAGAAAATCCCTGCATGTTCTTTGGCTCTCTAAAGAGGGGAGGAGACCCGAGCTTCCGCTGAGCGACCCCGGAAATACTTGGCGAGCTCTGAGCATTTCGAGCAGTGAGATGCTCAGACGAGTACCGAGTAGTGGCGAGCATGCTCGCTTATCATTTCCTGCTAGGGCTTGTGTTAGAACAAGATATCATATAGTGACTTTCCCTAGTACCGGTATCATCCCCTTGGTCGGAGATTTTGAGAATGTTTACCAAGAGACTGTTATAGCAGTTAGAGAGAACCCAAGGATTCATAATATACAACCCCTGGCAAAATTTATGGAATCACCGGCCTTGGAGGATGTTCATTCAGTTGTTTTATTTTGTTGAAAAAAAACAGATCACAGACATGGCACAAAACTGAAGTCATTTCAAGTGGCAACTTTCTGGCTTTAAGAAACACTAAAAGAAATCAAGAACAAAAAAACGTGGTAGTCAGTAATGAAAAATATTTAGACTTGAGAGTCCTGTCCTCGGTAGTTGATACCTTTTAATGGCTAACTGAAAAGATGGTAACAAATTGCAAGCTTTCGAGACTACTCCGGTCTCTTCATCAGGCAAAGACTAAAACAAAAACTGAAGAATCACATATATATATATACACAAAAGGATACAGGAATAGTGCAATAGGTAAGACAAGTGACGTGAAGCAGAACTGTCATTATGGCAGAGGGATGAACATAAATATTGGAACAGATCATAGATAAGGAGAGAGTTTTATTACCCTCGGATTGGGGTCTGGTATTGTGTTTTGATGCCCGTAGAAGGTCAGAGACGCAGATTCCTTAATTGATATAGAATGACATGAATCCATGTGACACGTTCATTCCAGCACTAAGAGTGTCAAAGGTCATCATAAGTTTGTATTCCCAAACCTTTCTATCTTTCTCAGATTTGAAGTTAGATTTTAATACCAGTAATTCCATATCCATTATGCTATGTTACCATCTTTTCAGTTAGCCATTAAAAGGTATCAACTACCGAGGACAGGACTCTCAAGTCTAAATATTTTTCTATCTACTGGCTAACACGGTACGAAGATACACATCTTTCCTGTAGTCAGTAATGGTTATTTTTGTTTAACCAAGCATAGGGGAAAAATTATGGAATCACTCAATTCTGAGGGAAAAATTATGGATTCATGAAAACAACCAAACAAAAAACACTCCAACACATCACTAGTATTTTGTTGCACCACCTCTGGCTTTTACAACAGCTTGCAGTCTCTGAGGCATGGACTTAATGAGTGTCATACAGTTCTCTTCATAAATCTGGCTCCAACTTTCTCTGATTGCTGTTGCCTGATCAGCTTTGCATGTTGGAGCCTTGTCATGGACCATTTTCTTCAGCTTCCACCAAAGATTTTCAATTGGATTGAGATCCGGGCTATTTGCAGGCCATTACATTGACCTTATATAACATTTTTCAAGGAATGTTTTCACAGTTTTTGCTCTGTGGCAGGATGCCATATCTTGAAAAATTATTTCATCATCCCCAAACATGCTTTCAAACTTGTGCATTTATTGAAGATGTAATGACAGCCATCTCCCCAGTGCCTTCACCTGACATGCAGCCCCATATTTTCAATGACTGTGGAAATTTGCATGTTCTCTTCAGGCAGTCATCTTTATAAATCTTATTGGAACGGCACCAAACAAAAGTTCCAGCATCATCACCTTGCCATTGCAGATTCACGATTCATCACTGAATATGACTTTCATCCAGTCTGCCACAGTCCATGATTGCCATTAGCCCATTGTAACCTTGTTTTTTTCTGTTTAGGTGTTAATGATGACTTTTATTTAGCTTTTTTCTATGTAAATCCCATTTCCTTTAGGTGGTTTCTTACAGTTCTGTCACTGACGTTGACTCCAGTTTCCACCCATTCGTTCCTCATTTGTTTTGTTGTGCATTTCATGTTTTGGAGACATATTGCTTTAAGTTTCCGGTCTTGACGCTTTGATGTCTTCCTTGGTCTACCAGTATGTTTGACTTAAACACCCTTCCCATCTTGTTTGTATCTGGTCCAGATTTTAGACACAGCTGACTGTGAACAACCAACATCTTTGGCAACATTGCGTGATTATTTACCCTCTTTTAAGAGTTTGATAATCCTCTCCTTTGTTTCAATTGCCATCTCTCGTGTTGGAGCCATGATTCATGTCAGTCCACTTGGTGTAACAGCTCTCCAAGGTGTGATCACTCCTTTTTAGATGCAGACTAACGAGCAGTTCTAATTTGATGCAGGTGTTAGTTTTTGGAATGAAAATTTACAGGGTGAGTCCATAATCTTTTTCCTCAGCATTGAGTGATTCCATAATTTTTCCCCTATGCTTGGTTAAAAAAATTAACCTTTACTGACTACCACATTATTTGTTCTTGATTTCTTTTAGTGTTTCTTAAAGCCAGAAAGTTGCCATTTGAAATGACTTCAGTTTTGTGCCATGTCTGTGATCTGTTTTTTTTTCCAACAAAGTAAAACAACTGAATGAACATTCTCCAAGGCCGGTGATTTCATAATTTTTGCCAGGGGTTGTATATGTTAATATATATTTCCTGCAGTACTTATCCTGTTTAGCATTGTTTGTCATTGCTATAGTAACCACAATTCCCGCTATATCAGGGAAGGAAATAAACCATTTTAGTGGTTACTTCTTCCTAGTTCTTTGTCTTGCGTTGCCTGCGGTCACTTGCTTACAGTCCTATCAAAGGACACCTCTTTGGAAGGCCACTCTGTCTCTTCACTCACTTCTCTTCAGGATCCCACTATACCTTGTCCTTAGTTTCCTCTCAGTTAGGGTCACCCTTCTATTCAGCTCTGCTCCCTTCACTCTCTAACAACTACAACAACACTATCTGACAACAAACAGGAACTCTGTCACTTTCCATCACACTAATCCCTCCTACAGTGGGCTACTCCCAAACATTAACTCTATCTCACCCTAATATAACTAACTATCCTACACTCAGCTATATACATCTTACACTACCTATTCTATACACTATACTATACATTATCACATCCTA
This sequence comes from Oophaga pumilio, assembly GCA_009801035.1. Taxonomy (NCBI): domain Eukaryota; kingdom Metazoa; phylum Chordata; class Amphibia; order Anura; family Dendrobatidae; genus Oophaga; species Oophaga pumilio. The sequence continues at coordinate 33,751 of VIAB01028598.1, forward strand.
CACTGTACATTACAACACAATTCACATTACAGAATACACACACATCCCGATTGTTTGTCTTTGGGGATAGGAATGCAACAGTACAGTCCACCATCCATACAGAGGGAAGCTAAGAATGCTGTTATGTCCAAAGCATCTAGGAGTTGAGAAGTGAAAATCCTACCTGGCAATAAAGTTGTCTGCACCTTGTCCTCAGGGACTGTGCGTGCTGCAAATTCACAGGAAATAGAGTATACATGTCCTTGGAGAAGCTGTGCAAAAACAACTGTGCAACATTCACAACAACTTTGTTGTCTCACATTTGCTATAATGACATCATTCAATATAAAATGTCCGAAAATATCTTCCAACTAGATCTTCATCTCCACCCTTACAACTAAAGTTCATTAGGTGGATCTGGTCATTTTTTGTCCATGTTCTTATGCTCCTGCACGAAAATCTGAAGTGAAACTAAGAAGTGATAAGTGCCTTAATTTCTACTTATCCTTCACTACCTTATGGCTTCTGTAATAAAAAGCCCCACATACAGTACAGACCAATACAGTACAATTTTGAATAAATCCCCAACAGTGTCACCAGCAAAGCACCCCCACACCATCACACCACCTCCTCCATGCTTCACGGTGGGAACCAGGCATGTAGAATCCATCCGTTCACCTTTTCTGCGTGCAAAGCAGTAATCAAAGCAAAAGGTGGCTACTTTGAAGAACCTAGAATATAAGACATATTTTCAGTTGTTTCACACTTTTTTGTAAAGTGTAATGTATAATTCCACATGTGTTAATTCATAGTATTGATGCCTTCAGTGTGATTCTACAATTTTCATAGTCATGAAAATACAGAAAAATCTTTGAATGAGAAGGTGTGTCCAAACTTTTGGTCTGTACTGTATATCAGGAGAACCAGTGTCAACATCGATGGTATAGTGCTGGTGTGGATGGTGAGCATATGAGCATAAGCTTTCTTATATTAGTAGGGAATTTGGGCATTTAATAGAGACATATCTAATAGAGGACAACCCCTTTAAATAGAATAATATAAAAAAATCATTGTTTTATGTGTCAAGAAATGACAAGAGACTAGAAAATTAATTAATTTTTCCTCTTTCACTTGTCGCATTTTTTCATCTACTAGATTCAAATCGATTCAGTGCAAATCAAATACGTATCAAATTTTTTGAAAATTGCTGGACCCCACAAATTTGAACAATTTGTTATGGGCAAATTGCCTAAGAAAGCTGCCGCCATATTACACATTGCAGAAGATTGTATCAGCCAAACAAGGCTTGGATGACCACAAATTTGGCCAAGTCCCCATAATACCTTGCAAGTATTATATCATAATCTGTATAAAAGCAGTAGCAGGGAATGCAGCAGCATTTTTGTGGTGAATCTGTATAGGGAGAGGAAGTCATAGCTTAGCCTTAGATATAGGGAGAGAAAGCTAAATAACCTTGAACTAACTCTACAGATAGCATGTGACAGTGCAGCAGAAAAGAATGTTAGTGTGTTAGGAACAGACTTTTGGTTACTACCGGTTACCATCCATTTACCCATATCTGTATATGTTGAGGTAACTTTGACATTACTAATGTTGTGTTTGCTTCAAATAGTTTAAAAGGGATTGGATACAGCCTATTAGCCATCAGAGTATCATACATGGCAATTTTAGGCTTTTGGAGTGTTTTTGATTTGCTTCAAATCTCTGCAAATCAAATTTTTGGGAAATTCAAATTTAAATTTTTTTGCACAGCAGTCTAAGAGTTGTTCATTCACTTTACTGCTTGATAGGTGGGACGCCTACCTCTGAGCCCTTTATCTATCAGGAGTACAGGCTTTCCCCATTAAAGAGTTTGTCTGGTACCTCAACATGTCCTTTCTAAATATTTATCTTTACACCTTATCCACTTTTGCTTTATTATAAAACGCTCAACCTTCTCCCTATCTATTTAATCCCCAAATGTTTTTTCTTTGCACTTCCTGTGACTAGTGTTGAGCGATACTGCTCGATATCTAAAAATA
>VIAB01028599.1:23868-35771 GCA_009801035.1 Oophaga pumilio
TGAGCCCCATATATTTCTCCATACAGTATAATGAGCCCCATATAGTGCTACATACAGTATAATGTCCCCATATAGTTCTCCATGCAGTATAATGGGCCCAATATATTGTTCCATGCAGTATAATAAGCCTCATATATTGTTCCATACAGTATAATGAGCCCCATATAATGCGCAATTCAGAATAATGGACCCCATATAATGCGCTATTCAGAATAATGGGCCCCATATAATGCTCCATACAGAATAATGGACCCCATATAATAATCTATACAGGATGGGCCCCAATGCCCCATATAATACTCAATACAGTATAATGGGCCACATATAATGCTCCATACAGAATTGGCCCCATATAATGCTCCATACATAAAAAATAAATATTAAAATACTCACCTCTCCTCGCTCCTTGCTGGCTGGAGCTCCGGTCTCTTCAGCATTTTCTGACCCTCTGCACTGCTCAGCACACAGGGCCCTCTGTAGTGATGTCATTGCGTCCTCTGCCCTAAGACGTCACAGAGTCAGAAGATGTGGAAGAGAAAAGAACTGCGGAGTAACAGGGAGAAATAAGTATTTCAAGCAGTTTAAAGCACGATGGGGGGCCCGGTGGCAGCCCCGCTTGCTCATGGCCCCGACACTTGCCTGGGTGCGCCGGGTGGTGATGCCGGCCATGGATGTGACCATGGTGGGAGCCTGGGGGGATCGTTAAATGGCCTTCCAGATTGTTTGACTGTGACATCTAAGTGATTGCCCCCTCTGTTAAATTTTCTGGGACAGTCTTGGCAAATCTGCAATGTCCTGGGCCGAAAAGAAAATTGGTGTTTACGAGTGAGAATGGGACAGTTCTGTAAGGGACGGGACTAAAGTTTCTGTAAAATGCTAAAATCAATGTTGGCAACTAAAAATTAAACTGTGACTAAGTTTTCATGCAATTTTTTAGATCCCTTAAATACCTTGCAGATCGGTGGGCAGCTGACTGCTAAGACCCCAATCGATCACACAAAAAAAAACCCTAATAAACAGGCAGAAGCAGAATAGGAATCCAACATAAAGCCTATCGACAGAAGCTAAGCCTGCTGCATACCAGGCAGGTGTACATTGTGTCATACAGCCAGCACCGGCCTTTTGTAACGAGTGGAACAAGCGCTGGTCAACCACCCACATGCACTTAAGTAACAAAATCCTGGTGTGGTGTCGACTTGAGGAACCATTGACACCCCCCCCATTTGCAAACCTCCAAAATTTGGGGTGCCAGCAGATGGCCATGGCTCCTGGGGGCCTGCTGTAAGGCCTTCATTGCCGCCATCTTGGGCCTCCTAGAAAGCCCAGAAGAGGTTAGTGTTGTAGTATATAGTGAAATTAACAAAGTTTTGAAGTGTAAATTGCAAGTTCAGAAAAGGTTCCAAAAACAGGATAACAAAAAGTATTAAAAACATTTTAAAAATTAAAAATAAAAAAAACACATACAGGCTGGAATCATGCCTCTTCCTTTTTCAATACTAAGAAATAAAAAATAAATATATTTGTATTGCCCAATTCACAGCAATATAGCATTATTTGGCATGTAGGGTAAGAGCCATGAAAATGAAAAATTGAAATGCCAGAAAGGCTGTTTTTCATTAATTGTACCTCCCCCCAAAAATGTAATAAAAGGAAATAAAGACATTGTGTGTACCTCAACAAATCAGCTCAGCATGCAAAAAAACAACCCTTGCACCGCTACATCAACGGAAATTTAAAAAAAGTTACAGATTTCAGAAATGGCGACAACAAAAATATATATTTTTATATTTTTATACAAACTTTTGCATTTTTTTCATCACTTAAAACAAAAAAATAAATAAATAAAATGAAAACAAAATTTGGTATCTATGTCATTGTACTGACCTGGAGAATCATATTGTCTGGTCATTTTTACTTTTCAATCAATTCCATAAAAATAAAGCCCCAAAAAACGATGGCAGAATTGCACTTTTTTTCTCCACCATGTCATCTCACTTGGAATTTTTTTTCTTGTCTTCCAGAACATTATATGGGAAAGTGAATGGTGTCATTCAAAACCACAGCTGTCCTGTAAAAAAGCAAGCGCTCACATGGCTATATCAACAGAAAAATGAATAAGTAATGGCTGTTGTAAAAAGGGAACGAAAAAAGTGAAAAAATTTAAATTCATACTATTGGGAATGGGTTAATATTGATAAGTCTGACCTATCCTCTCGACACCTTCACTACAAACCGATTGAAGATACCTTTGTTGTGCATGGGAGGCGGCACAGCTCTGTACGTTGTGTATTGGCCATGAATGGTACTGGAAATTGGACCTCCACCAATCTTATAGTGTTTTTGATATAATGACCTAACGTAAAGATCCTATACACATTAAAATAATGTTGACCGAACCTGCCAATATCAACTGGTTTGGCAGACACTCTAATGTGTATGGAGGCGTTGGCCGACTGATTGTAGAGGAAAACGTGTCCGATTTCGTACTGCTGGTCTCCTTGTTCTGGAGATAAGCCCAAGAGTTGTCTGTCAGCGTCTTTTTCATAGAAAATAAAGGCGCACTCAGTCAGCCAACTATGGAAGAGCTGGCTGAGATGTCTATCTGTTGAAAGTGTGGCCAGAGCATTGTTTGGTTGACAGTCATCTAATGTGTATGGCCGGCTTAAGGATAACTGAAAACACCCCATGCTTCTTAAAGGAGTTGTCTGAAAAATAACAAATATTACCTATCCACAGGGTAGATGATAAATGACATGATCTCTGCAGGACTGACTGCTGGGACCCTTGTAAGGGGTGGAAAGCAGAAGATGTTATTATTAATCAACATTCCCCAGCATTCAAAACCAAATGCCGCCATCTGCCGATCAAACCGAGCAGACAGGAACTCTAAGATGGGGAAGCATTCCTGGTGGGAGGAACTTGAAGGGGACGCCGGGTGAGGAGACAGCTGTGGCACAATTGTTAAATATAAAAGGCCAGAATGGCAAAGAGGGAACTCAGTACATGAGAAGTAGAGGACATGAAAGCAGTGTAGCGATATTGTGTTCATCCCCGAAGTGACGATACAGAATAGCTTGATACTGGAGCGTCGTTGGTCAAGCACCAAAACCCAGACTTCGCCAGTTGAGACCCAGAGCCCAGATTTTGCGGGACAAGGCTCAACGTCCAGACTCGGCAGTTCAGACACCGAAAGTCGGGTGCTGGTATTTGGATGAGACAGAATGTCTGCCGTGCTGATTAGAAGCTGAATCAGTATTTTACTTCCAGCTTAGATGTACAGTACGGGATGTGGTTGTGAATTGTGCTTCAGGGAACAAAGGTGGTCAGTAAGATGCACCCACAGGGTGCCAAGTGACTCACCTGTTGAGGATTTGAGGCCTATTGAGAAGTACCAGTGACCCCTGTTAGGGCCAGTGTAACAATCAAGAGTGCCTGAAAAGAGTACAACAGTGACGGGCCTAGTGTTGAGAGTGACGCCCGTTAAGCTAAGACATAAATACTTATGGTTAATTCCCCTCAGTGTTAAAGTGTTGGTTGACTATCTTTACCTTTTCCTTGTCTGCATTGTTGCATCCAAGTAACCTGCTTACACCCTCATCATGAGAACATGAATATAGCCGTAGTGAGCAACTCCATTCACCGTTGATAGGAGTCGTGGTTGCACATGCTCATTGTTGCTCCGTTCAAACAGCAGACCTGTTCTTTTCTCGGGATTGATGAGGTCTCAAGCAACAGAACCCTGAGCAATCATACAATTATCATCTATCCTTTGGATAATTTATGTTTTTTTTTTATGGAGCAACCCCTTCAAGACTCTATATCTACATTCCACCAGTGATTGTGAACCATGATTACTATTAGCTCAGTCCCATATGGGTTATCTAATAGACAGTAGTAGATGCTTTGAAGGTGACATCAAGTTGCTAAAACTGGCTCCAAGAGCAACAAATCAAGTCACCCAAATGATACCTTCGCCCCATGAAAAATCCTTGGAAAGTCAGGCCATACATCCCAGGCAGGAGGCACCAAGGTTCTTTGACGTAGGGACAAAAATAGAGGTTCCTCAAGGTGATACAGTTCTCAGAAGACCAAGGAGAGATCTTTCTACAGGTAAATCAAGGTAAGTAGTTGTTTTTTGGCTTTGTAAAAACATCACGTAATGTGTAATGTAACCCTGAAAATATGTTTTATTTTTGTATACAGTACAGGGATAATGAGCGTCAGTGATGCTTGACCATCAAGTCAACAAAAAGAGTCAATTAGCAGTTGATACCACACCTCGCCTCCACTACCACAAATATGTACATCCTGAATTCTCTTCCTCCCACTCCTTGTATTTACCACTGAAACCAAAGCCCCACCTTGAAACTCCCAAGGGTGAAGAGAGCCCCCATATAGAGCACCTTAATAAACCGGCAACCAGTGTATTCCCAACTCCCGAAGAGACAAGCTACACTTAAGCTCCTCGATACACGGCTTACTTCCCAATACAGGAATTTGTGACTGCTTCAATACAAGAGGATGGTCTCCTACTTGCTGCTGTGTCTTCTAGCCATTTGTGCAATTCCAGGTATGTACCGGTACTTATATATAATATTTATCAAAGTTCTTATATAGCTTCTCCCAAGTGCAAGAACTTCCAATGGTGCCACCAGCTTCAGCCTATGTTGCTCAGGGGCGGACAAACCAATGTGGTCATGTTGCAACCTATATTACAGTGCTCCAGAGCTGTAGGCACAATTCTGCAGACTTCAAAGCTGAGATCTTCTATCATTTCCTGAGTATTTAATATTTGCACAACGCTTGTTTAGGTATCGAGTGAAATCTTAACCCCAGGAACAGGTGCACTAAAACTAATTGTCCCTCCTTGGAATCTAGTAGCTCAAATAAACTGCTAGGGATATGCTTAAACACAAGACATATGAGGGTTTCTAGTAATAACCACCTTACTTATGAATGCAACCCTGAGGTATAAAACAAGACGTAGATTCGGTTCAATAATTAAATATAATTTACTTAACCTTTTCATACTTGTTTCTGAACTGTTAATTGGTGGTCAGAAATGCACTATCAGCATGTTTCCTATTGATATCCAAAGCTTATTCCAAAAGTAAATGAAGTAGATCTTTATCTGGAGCAGAATCCACTCCAAAAAACTCTTTGTGAACAAACTCCATGAGCACACAGAGTTTTTGAGTAGTTTTTGTAGCAGAATCTAAGTGGAAACTGAGCATAAACTCACCGAATCCTCCTCCAAATCTCAAATGCCGTTCCAAAACTTAAACAAAGTCAACGTGTCATTTCTTGAGATGTTTCTGCTTGAAAGAAAATTCTCCAAATTGGCTTCTGAATTAGCTTTTGCTCATCGATCTGAGAAAGCTTTATATGCAACAGATATGCGAGTTTATTTTTTACCCTGACTAGTTACTTTTTGGGGGAATCCGGTCAAACAAGTTTTCATATCTCAACTTCCTGGAAACCTGTGAGTGTGACATGGAGGTAGAGAAGTGGGATAATGGGTCTATAGTTGCTCCTGAATTCTGAGGTTTTGGGAGGCATCTAGGGAAGCTGTATCAGGCCATTGTTATAGAAGGAACTGCTGATAATAACAAAAACATATTTCTGTTCACCACTATAAAACAACGGGTGACATGTTTGTAACCTCAGAAAACAAGCCCATTATCATCTTGTTGTCCACACTGATATTTCCCATCATGAAGAGTTCTCTATTGGCTGAGACCATCATTAGTGGTAATGACTTGATCAGAATCATGAATCACAGATTGTGTATGATCTCAAAAACCAACCACAATACAGGAGCCGCTATAATAAAGGCTCTGCTTGTGCTCATGATCCACAAAGTGACTTCATGAGAAATGCACATGAAAGAAGATCGACTACTGGAGGACACCTGCTTACAGTCCCATGACTTGGATTCTCCAGATATCGGCATTAGTACTGTCCATAGTTTGGCTAAAAATAAAACAAAAATTTTGACTATTAGGTACAAATCTTTGACTTATCTTGGTTGTGTTAAGTCCCTCCTAAACATTAAATAGCTGTCAGCCTTCAGCTGTGTCTCCCAAATCCTCCATATGGAGGAACAATCGATTCAGCAGAGCTCTCGTGTTCTCGTGAGAGAACCGCAGCCAGACCCCTGTCACCTCGAGACCCCTTTATTCCCCTCCAGACTCCTCTACACATGTAGACCCTTCTTTCACCTCCAGACCCTCTATCCTCCCAGACTCTTCTGTCACATCTAGACTCCTCTATCCCCTCCAGAATCTTGTCCACCTCCAGACCCTTGTCCCTTCCAGACCCCTCTATCACCTCCAGACCATTTTGTCATATCCAGACCCTTCTATCCATTCCAGACTCCTCTATCCCCTTCAGACCACCCACCCCTCCAGACTCCTTCAAACCCTCCAGATTCCTTTATCCCTTCCAGACATCAATGACCTCCAGACTCATGTCCCCCTCTAAACTGCTCTATCACATCCAGACTCCACTATCCCCTCCAGAACCTTCTGACTCCTCTATTGCCTCCAGTCCCCTCTGTTACCCTTCAGTCTTCTCCACACTCCTCTGTCACTTCCAGACTCCTCTATCCCCTCCAGGTCCCCCAGCCCCTCCTGTCCTCTTCAGATCCCTTAGTCCCCTACAGACTTTTCAGTCCCTCTAGACTCCTCTGTCACCTCCAGACCCCCCTGTCACCTCCAGACCCTTCTGTCACCTTCAGACTACTTTTTACCCTCCAGACTCCTCTATGTCCTCCAGACTGTTATTCCCCTCTAAATCACTCTTTCCCCCACCAGAGTCCTCTATACCCTCCAGTCTTGTCCCACTCCAGACCCCTATCACCTCCAGATCCTTCCATCACCTCCAGACTCCTCTATGTCCTCCAGACTGTTATTCCCCTAAAAATCCCTGTCCCCTCCAGACTCCTCTACCACCTCTAGACCCCTCTGTCCCCTTCAAACTCCTATGTCCCCTCCAAACTCCTCTATCCCTTCCAGACCCCTCTGTCCCTTCCAGATGACCTCTGTCCCCTCCAGACTCCTTTATTCCCTTCAGACTTTCTGACCTCTCCCACATTTAAAAAGAAATGGTGAGAACATCAGAAAAAGATGCCAAGTTGCAAATTTTTGAGTCAGCATGTCTTGTAGATAAAACTTCAACTTTTTACCGTCACAATTGTGCTTCATGGCCCTTTATAAATCTCTTCTGTAACAATCACAGTTACCATTTTGGCCAATACCAATCAACACTTAGAGAGAGCTTAGGAGCAGTCTTAAGGCATACAGTTAAAGGGGTTGTCCAAGATTTAGAAAAAAAAATCCAGGGTTAAAAAAAACAGTACTCAGCTTTTTAATCCTCATCAATTCATTGAGATATTCTGGTTGCAAACCCATCAGTAAATCATGTGATTGGCGAGTGTTTGCTCTCCATTATGAGTTATATGGGGGTCCTGAGGGTTAAGGACTCCCATTCCCGGTGTTTACATGCTATAAGCGTTGCCATGTTGAGACAAGCCTAACATATAGTTTCCTCTAAATCAGTGGTGGGCACCTCGTGACCCTCCTGGCTCGACCACTCCACTTTTCTAGGCATGCTTCATAATTATGTTTCAAGAGCTCAAGTATGACAACAACCACTGTGCCCAGAGTAGTCACAGCACCGCTAATATAATTAATTTCTAATTGTTCTATATGTTGTTTCTTTTAGGACAAGGCCAGACAACAGTAAGAGAGTGTAATGCCTGTAATTTTAGGTTTTTATCCACTTGTTTTTTAACCACGTCCTACAGAGCTCAATGTCAAGAAAATTCATTCTGTGGAGTCACTAACTACAACTTAGGTAAGTGTTCATGATGACTATTAAGTGTGACTACAAAATAATGGTTTACCCATGAATTCCTCCACAAAGATGTAACCATACTAACTGCACATAGTTCTATATCCCATATAAATCACAAATATTGTGGTGATGAAATAAATGGGGCCGTGTATAGGATAAGGCGGCATATGGAGATTTCATGTATCATCTGATGACATATATTTGACCAAGTGAGATGGTATGCACATGAGATGGTAGCTGGCTGGTCACTCCATCAACAGCTATTCTTACAGAACCTCAGCCCCTCCACCACCTCCCGACACACATGCATGTCCCCCATTGTCTTCTAAAGCACTTGTCTGCCAGAGACTTTTTGTGGTGGATTGTCTCTTCTATGAACAAAAGACTTATGTGATGAGATCCAAACTGATGTTACTCTTCATCAATATCAGCCATTAGGATGGAGTCAAGAGGCCTCTATACACATTAAATGGTTGTCCAGTCTTGCCAAAATTAATAGGTTTGGTTGACACTCACCTACAGTATCTGGCCAACTTTAGAGTTAAACCAAGCATAGCTAAACTAGACTGGGTGTCCTTCTAACGCCCAGCCTACGTACAACCTATTGGTGGTTTGATCTGAGGTCCATAGAAAGCCATCTATGAGAAATAATTCTATGTTGTACCAAGTCCCATGTCATATATTGAATTGATATGGCCCACAAAATGTTCCCTAAGTGCACATTGATCTTTCATGGCTCCGTATTACTAAAGTGTCATCTTGATTTCTTTTTTATTTTCCCGAAAAACAGCAAACATTGCTTATTTTGCTAAATATGGATGCTTTGAGTCAACAATCTGCAATCAGACCTTGCAAGGTACGGGAGTCCTCAAATTTGTGTTCGGCAATACCACCTGCTGTATATCGAGTATGTGCAACGGAAGCTTCACAGCCCAAGCTCCTCACCTGGCTGTTCTAGGACTGTTCAGCGTTTTCCTACTCTATCTTATGTCTTGAAGACATCCATATTTCTCTGGAGGCTTTTATGAACAAAGCATATGGCTAATAATGTCCTCAGCAGCCGCTGCTCCTACACTTACCCTGGATGGATCTTACTTGGAAGACATATTTCTCTCTGCACGTTTCAGAGATGATCCCGCTAGCTGGAGTCCTAAAATCACCGGCTAATACATAATTATGACCTTAATATTCTCCCCTCTTATTCTATCACTAGCACTTCCAAATTTTGGGTGATATTCTGATTTTACGTATTAAAAGGATAATCATTTTACAATTAAAACTTCTGTCCTTTCTTCTACTTTACTCGATTCATCTCTTTTTTTAAGATCTTTGCTTGGAAGCCCATCTATGAGCTATCTGATTGCATTTTTTTGTATGTAGTACTGCATTTCTCCTGTAGTGGCCACTATAAGGACGATAAGTAGATCTTTAGTCCAGTGGGTGGCCCTAATTACTGCGCATAAGTAGGACCGCCCACTGGACTCCTAACCATAGAAAGCGATAAAAAACACAACTTATACTGAATCTTTTCCCACAAAACTATATATAAATTTGCTCCACTTCTACTGTCCACAGATAGTGCTACATGTAAGACATCACAGGAAGTCTGTAATACCATAACCCCCTTTAAATAAACTAAATATGCTTTATTACCACCATGTTTTGTGCCTAGTCCGGAGATATAATGGAAAATACGTACAGGTTTCTAATCTTCGGACTTGTGTCCTCCTGGGAAAAATTTGGCAGGCCTATATTTCGACATAGTGGAAACGGATGGAAATGCCTTCTCAGCCAATAACTGGATGAGGCGGGCCATGACTGCGGACACTGAGCACTTGAGCGTGCATTTTCAGTCCTTTCCACTGTGTTGAAATGGGCACAGGAAGTAGAGGCAAGTGGGAACTAGGTAGGCATCCCAACCAGAGCTGCGGGGAATCATTAAGCACGATTATCCCTTTTTTTTTAACCAAAACAGAAAATTCTTTAAGCTTTTCAAAAGATATCCCGATGTGAAAGGGCATAGACACTTCTGTGGTCATTTTTTTAACCAAAGTATTAGTGATGAGCTAAAGTGCTGGGATAAGGTGTTATCCGAGCATACTCGGGTGCTAACCGAGTGTCATCGGCATGCTCAAAAATATGTTCGAGTCCTCACAGCTGCATGTCTTGCGGCTGTTCGACAGTCACAACACATGCAGGGATTACCTGTTTGTTGTGCTTGGTTAGCATCCGAGCACGTTTGCTCATCCCTATTAAATATACAAAATTTGGGGTAAGAAAAAAAAAATTTGAAAAAGGGTTTTATTACATATTTTGTACTGTTTGACTTCTACAGCCTCTAGGTATCACTGTACAGATGCAGAATGAGTGAACTGTTTGTGAGCTCCTCTGACGGCAGGATCCCCTTCCCTCTTCTCCTAAACCGTCTTGTAACATGACTCAACTTTGATTTGACCAGAAATCAGTCTAGCTAAGGTTTCCTAAGAAGACAGGGTGAGGTCTCAGGGAAAGGATCGATATTGACTTTTAGGATTGTTACATCAATAGGCGGTACTAGAGTTCAAGTCCTCTTTCCCTTAGCAGAGGAGAATACACATAAAAGTTGCAGATCCTACTTTGAGAGTGAGCTCACTGCTAACTCATTCTGCAGTCAACTATGTACAATGATACATAGAGGCTGTAGAAGCAAAATATCCAACATTTGTAATGAAACCCTACAGCAGATATGCTTTTTAGCCAAAAATACATGCATTTTAATTAAAAAAAATGGCGTATCTTTTAAATTGTGAAACATTTATAAAAAAAATACAGAATTATTATTATTATTATTTTCTTTCCAAACCTTTAGATGTAGCCCCTAAATTGTGCTGGGAATGAGTGTTTCTAACACAAAGATATCTAATATTTTCATCTGTTTGGCAAAACAAGAAGCAACTGAGTCTTTTTGGAATGAGCCGAGGTGGAGATGTCCATGGCGCTCCAACACTTTACCACAAATTCTAGTCTTAAAATGAGCAAACAGCTTTCTCACTGTGTCACATTCAGTCCAAAAATTATTATTTTCTTTCCCGGCCACTTAAATTAATCGTCACTGAAAAATTAAAATAAGGAGAATGTAAAAAATTGCAAATGTGGACAGAGCCACTAAAGCCACAGGTCCTTATCTACTCATTACTTACATATTATTAATTATAGGACAATAATATATATTTTACTTGATATTTTTACTGCATCTTAGAGCTACAAATAAGCCTCTTAGCAAAAACTCAGTCTAGATACACGCACGCTAAATGAGAGGTTAAATGAAAAAAACCCTGATAAAGCTGTTTGTTGAAGGACTTTGAGGGTCACATCACAAGGAACCAGTCATTTCTTAAAGGCTTTGTACAAAATTGCATAAAAACAAGGGTCTGATCTCTGTCCAGAAACAGCGCCACTCTAATCCAGAGGCTGTGTCTGGTACTGCAACAATTACTCAAAATGGACAGATATCAGACAAAAGTTATTCTTATTGTTCTGGAGAAAAACTTTGGTTTCTGACCTCCTGAGAATATAACTTGCAAAACTGGTGATTCTCTCTGTAGATAATAGAGGCAGCCGTTCTGCGCGACGGCCGACCTAATGTCACATTTACAAAAGCCGATGCAAATGTAACCATTATTAAAAGTTTGTTTTAATTATAAAATGCCTGGTGTCGTGATGTACAAAGTGATCGGCCTTTTTATTGTGAATGATTATGGATAGTTCAGAGCCAGGGGCGTAACGACCGCAATCACAGAGGCCTGTGAGGGTGGGACCAGCTGACGCCAGCACAAACTTCAACTGGATGTCGACCCCCGTCGGGTCCATGCGCGGCAATACATGCCGACGACCAATAAGAGGCCAGCTGCTGACGTCGGCGTGCACGTGACTGGGGGCGCATGGCAGTGATGTCATGCACTCCCATTGCTTGCATGATGAAGTCAGCTGCTGGCTGCAGAGGAGGACGGAGCGCTGCGGGGGAGCGGAGGGAAGGGGAGTATAATGGTTTATTTTTTTCTATGCAT
>VIAB01028602.1:22441-35768 GCA_009801035.1 Oophaga pumilio
AGCCTCTGCTCAGAACTCATCTCAAACCCATTCACAACAAGACTGCCTCTTTATGCTGCACTGATTTGTATTATCTGCTGCACAGGAGGCTGCCTCTCTATTCTGCACTGTCCTGTATGACCATTGATGGTCCTGCCACATACTCCCGCCCTGCAGACGCCATGTAGTAGGGACATATGGTGAGACCCTCAGCTCCGTTCTGGTTTTAGAGGAGGATGGAGGGTTTGAGGCCTCCATGGATGGGAAAATAGCTGTTCTGCTAATCAGCAGGATTGACCCTCATGATCATCTTCTCTGAACCCCAGATCTAGGTTGCATTTGCCCCGGTTATGGATTTGCCCTCATGGTGCCGGCTGCCTAGATTTATACATTTTTAAGTAAAGTAGCAGAAATTTACGGCAGAGGTGAATTTTTTTCTAACATTTTCCCTCTTTCACCCTTCATCTATCCCAAATTTCTGATTGCTCACATCTCAGTCCAGATCCCGGAATGAAATAAATAAAAGTTATTTTTGTTGCTGGATCCTATTAAAGAGCTGGCGCTCGGGCCGTATCGCGGTTGTCAGCTGCTTGTCACAGATTTACGCTGCGTGATTTATTACACTTTAGTGTAGGAGGCAATTATATAGACGGAGCGTAGATATGTAAAGTGTGGACGGCGAACACCGCTAAGAAGAAATGAACACCGTGAATAGATAATCACCGCAGGACGCGGCGGCGAGCGCTCGACGAGGACATTTTTATCTTCATTGTTGCGACCGAGCTTATTGTACAGATCGATCATTATGAAACGTATCAGTAACGCCGCTCCAACCATTTTATCAATCTTAATTACTACAAGGGACTTTCAATTTGTGGAGGCAATAAAATGTCACGCTCGGATACAGCTGTAAAAATGTCGCACTTCGGGATGTAATTGGGATTTTTAATTGGAGGCGTCTTGTTTTCTAAAAAAAAATAACCCACCATAATCAAGTGCAGAAGAAAAAGTGGAATGAAAAAAGTCCTTCCACGTTCTTACAGACGATCAGTTACACAACAATGGGGACGTCTTGTTCTTTTTGCTACTTTTACGGAATCTCCATAAATAGCAGAGACGTTCGGGGCAGAGCACAGCGCCTCTGTTCTGGGTTTGGTACAATGTGTCATGGGACTAGTAAGAAGGAGATTAACGGGGATGAAACATTGACGACTGATCACAAGGGATGTGGGGTCAGAGGGACGCGGCCCCCAGGACCCACCAATAACCAGAAGTAAGGACAGGTTCTCCACATGAATGAGGCACAGAGGCAGCAGAGGCCGGGATGTAGTACTGATCATAGAGGTCCGTTCTGTGCTGCCGATCTGTCGGGGGCCCAGGGTCGGACCCTCCACTCACACAGTCATTCTGGAATATTTCCCCTCTGGGGATTTTCCTACCTTTAGTATGGAAGAGATATTAGGCTAATTGGGCTACTAGTGATGGAGCCCCCTGGGGTCTGTGCTGAGCCCCCAGCACTAAGCCATCAATCATTGGGCAACGTTTATAAAGGTCAAAAAATAGAGAAGTGGCTTTCTGGTGGCTTTACCGACCCCTCTACCTATCGGCGCTGATTCATTAAGGTCTTGATGTAAGATGTGCATCAGTCATTATCAGGGGTGTGTCTGTTAATGAATGTTCCAGTTCCTGCTCCAGAAATGCCCCGGTCCTGGAGGGCATTACGTTACCCTTGTGGAGTAAATGATATATCAATGTGTTAGCCGTGCCCGTTCCACCAAGCGCTGCCCCCTGTTCTTTTTGACATTGTGGACCTGATTTTCCTTGTCCGGATGTTTTTGCCCAGTTCCTGATTTGGGACTTTTGTGTTTTACTGCAGTTTTGCTCCAGTCCCCCAGCGGAGTCCAAAATCCATATTTTTGTGCAGTTGAGTACTAACTTGCGAGAATCTAAAGGATCATGAGACTTTTTCTCTAAAAAGACACAAAAAAGATAAAATAAAAAAAAAAACTTAGATTTTGTGTAAAATTCATCAATCTGTGTATGCCATTTTGAAGAATTTGGCAATGAGTAACACCAGATAAAAAGAAATGTCTCTAAATAAAAGATTCCACATTGTAGCAGCTTGTGGGACATGTGTTTTCATGCCCGCAACAATGTATCAAACATATCCAGGTCTGCCCCTGCAGAGTTGTCATGTCTCCTCAAATATCCACTGTAGCAAAGCCAGGTAGGACTGGGTTAAATCCTAGTACTGCAGGTCTTGATGAGATGCACCTGGAGAGCTTTGGCTAAGAACCAGTGTCTGTGGTCACTATGGTATCAGTCTGCTGGATGTTGAGCAGAGTTGAATGTGCTGCTGGTGAGTGACCAACCAAAATCCGAGCTGTAGCTGAGAGAGATACGTGCCGAGGTCTCTCTCTGAATGGGGACTACACGGGTCAGCTAGGAAAGCTGAGCAACCTGTGTGTTGGAGCTGCAGAGACTTCTGTTCAGTGCTGAAAGCTGCTGGAGCTCAGGATAAGGGTGACACCAAGACTGGGGGATCGGCCTCTTCTGTGCATGAAGTCTGCACTGGGGGAAAGGACTGTGATCTGTTGGGGTGACCCCCCGCACTGACATACAGTACAGACCAAAAGTTTGGACACACCTTCTCATTCAAAGATTTTTCTGTATTTTCATGACTATGAAAATTGTACATTCACACTGAAGGCATCAAAACTATGAATTAACACATGTGGAATTATACATTACACTTTACAAAAAAGTGTGAAACAACTGAAAATATGTCTTATATTCTAGGTTCTTCAAAGTAGCCACCTTTTGCTTTGATTACTGCTTTGCACACTCTTGGCATTCTCTTGATGAGCTTCAAGAGGTAGTCACCGGAAATGGTTTTCACTTCACAGGTGTGCCCTGTCAGGTTTAATAAGTGGAATTTCTTGCCTTATAAATGGGGTTGGGACCAACAGTTGTGTTGTGCACAAGTCTGGTGGATACACAGCTGATAGTCCTACTGAATAGACTGTTAGAATTTGTATTATGGCAAGAAAAAAGCAGCTAAGTAAAGAAAAATGAGTGGCCATCATTACTTTAAGAAATGAAGGTCAGTCAGTCCGAAAAATTGGGAAAACTTTAAAAGAAACTGTCTCACATGAGGACCGCCCCAGAAAAGGAAGACCAAGAGTCACCTCTGCTTCTGAGGATAAGTTTATCCGAGTCACCAGCCTCAGAAATCACAGGTTTACAGCAGCTCAGATTAGAGACCAGGTCAATGCCACACAGAGTTCTAGCAGCAGACACATCTCTATAACTGTTGAGAGGAGACTTTGTGCAGCAGCCTTCATGGTAAAATAGCTGCTGGGAAACCACTGCTAAGGACAGGCAACAAGCAGAAGAGACTTGTTTGGGCTAAAGAACACAAGGAATGGACATTAGACCAGTGGAAATCTGTGCTTTGGTCTGATGAGTCTAAATTTGAGATCTTTAGTTCCAACCACCGTGTCTTTGTGCGACGCAGAAAAGGTGAACGGATGGACTCTACATGCCTAGTTCCCACCGTGAAGCATGGAGGAGGAGGTGTGATGGTGTGGGGGAGCTTTACTGGTGACACTGTTGGGGATTTATTCAAAATTGAAGGCATACTGAACCAGCATGGCTACCACAGCATCTTGCAGCGGCATGCTATTCCATCCGGTTTGCATTTAGTTGGACCATCATTTATTTTTCAACAGGACAATGACCCCAAACACACCTCCAGGCCGTGTGAGGGCTATTTGACCAAGAAGGAGAGTGTTGGGGTGCTACGCCAGATGACATGGCCTCCACAGTCACCAGACCTGAACCCTATTGAGATGGTTTGGGGAGAGCTGGACCGCAGAGTGAAGGCAAAAGGGCTGACAAGTGCTAAGCATCTCTGGGAACTCCTTCAAGACTGTTGGAAGACCATTTCTGGTGACTACCTCTTGAAGCTCATCAAGAGAATGCCAAGAGTGTGCAAAGCACTCATCAAAGCAAAAGGTGAAGAACCTAGAATATAAGACATATTTTCAGTTGTTTCACACTTTTTTGTTAAGTGTAATGTATAATTCCACATGTGTTAATTCATAGTTTTGATGCCTTCAGTGTGAATGTACAATTTTCATAGTCATGAAAATACAGAAAAATCTTTGAATGAGAAGGTGTGTCCAAACTTTTGGTCTGTACTGTATGTGCTGCTGAATGAACTGGTTATTGGCTGTGACCTTTGTGCCCAGAAGAGGTTGGTTTTGGTTTTAGTTTTGGTTTTAGTTTTGAATTCCTTGGAGTTTTATGAAAGAAATATAACTGCACCTGTTTGGACCAAACCGCAGTGCCTGTGTGAACGCTGCCTGATGCCGCCTGAGAGCATGGATCCCTACACCACCTAAAGGGTAAAATGTCCATAACTTGGAAGCCATGTGTGCGGGTTATTACTAATCCCTTCATAATGTAGCAGGCAGATTATCACTGGCTTCTCCCAGGAGGGCTGCATCAGCGTCACATTATATCTGAGGGGGCACCCCAATATGAATTGCATTTTTACTTACATGAGGTGCAAATATTTGGGGTTTTCAGGATTCGCCCAATACTCTGCGGTTGCCGGACTTGGGTGGAGTGAATGCTGAAATATCAGAGTTTTTAGATTACCGTAAATCCTGTGTAACAAAATCCACAGAATTTTCAGATTCCTGCAAAATGTTAAACGGATCTTCTAATGATCATGAAGAATAAAGTTTGGGATACGAGGCCGGGCAGAAACCCATCCAGGAGGGCCGCACCCGTCCAGAAGGGCCGCACCCGTCCAGAAGGGCCGCCCCCCATCCAGGAGTGCCGCACCCGTCCAGGAAGGCCGCACTTGTCCAGAATGGCCGTACCCCATCCAGGAGTGCCGCACCCGTCCAGGAGGGCCGCACCCATCCAGGAGGGCCGCACCCGTCCCAGGACTTCGTTATTACCCTACTGATCCGACAATTTCACCCTACAATACTAAGCTCTCAATCACTGCCCCCTACTGGTCACCGCAGACCCCAGCACCTCCCAGGGAGGGGGGTCTACATCCCAATCTGAATGTCTTTTTGGCTTTTATTAGTCGTCTCTGAGCAAATGTGATTTCTGTTCAGAAAACAAAACTCGTTACAAAGTTTTCCAGGGATTGAAGTCACCACGGACCTCATTTACAGCAAAAAGCCGAACATGAAACATTCGGCTCCAGAAAAAAAAAAATCAACATCAATGAAATATGTACAGGATCACGTCTGATAATATGCCCCCCTGTATGCCACCCCCCAATAATCTGTCATGGCGGCACGTTCCGATCACACATCCTTCTGTCTGCGATCGGCGGCGCGGTGGTTTTATTATTCTGCTTTTTTTTTAGACATTGCAATTACTTCAAAATAAATTTGCAGCGGATACAATTGTGCCTCTTGGGTCAGAGAAGAACTCTCCGAACAGACAAGGTGTTTTTTACCAGCTCCTTCGTTTACGCCGCTCGCTTTTCTAGCTTGAATAATTGTCCAATTAAATATAATTTGGAAATCCCAGCAAACCCGATATTTGTGCTGTGTGAGGCGCGGTATCTGGAGGATGCGCAATAATAAATCCCAGCGAGACGCCGCCTTTCAATAATTTTGTCTTAAATTAAACAAAAGAAAATGATTTGTAGGAGATGAGCGGCGCGGGGGGCGCGGAGGCGGGGGTCTTTACAGATAGTAATGACGGAATCTTTCTCTATTACATTCTGCACCAACAATCGTCACACAAAGAAGTGGAAAGATCTGAAGTTTTACATCTGGAAACCTCAGTGAATGTGCGCAGTCGCTCCGGGCACAGTCGCTGGTCCATACTGGACCGTCCCAGCTGCAATGTACTCAGGCATTAGTGGAATTTGTTACCTCTAGTATCTAACGTTTTCCTCTGCTGACACTTGTGACGATCTGCTGGCACTTTCCTCAGCAGCACTTCTGTCACTCTGCAGCTCTCCAGGTGCCGCCCTCTTAGCAGCGGTCACAACTCTCCTCACCGTCACCGCTCTTTGCTGTCTACTCTCCTCAGCTACCACGTACCAGACCCCTACTGTCATGCACTAGACTGCCACCTTCTCTGGTGTGGCGCTCTCCTCACACTCAGGCTACAGTGCTTAGACTCCTCCAGCATGGCTTCTTGCCCCTCACAGGTGGCTCTCTCCTCGCCTCTCACAGGTGGGTGATCTCCTTGCCCTCACCGGTGGGTGATCTCCTCGCCTCTCAAAGGTGGGAGATCTCCTCACCCCTCACAGGTGGGTGATATCCTTGCCCCTCACAGGTGGGTGATCTCCTCGCCCCTCACAGATGGGTGATCTCCTCGCCCCTCACAGATGGGTGATCTCCTCGCCCCTCACAGATGGGTGATCTCCTCACCCCTCACAGGTGGGTGATACCCTTGCCCCTCACAGGTGGGTGATCTCCTCGCCCCTCACAGATGGGTGATCTCCTCGACCCTCACAGGTGGGTGATATCCTTGCCCCTCACAGGTGGGTGATCTCCTCGCCCCTCACAGGTGGGTGATCTCTTCGCCCCTCACAGGTGGGTGATCTCCTTGCTTCTCACAGATGGGTGATCTCCTCGCCTATCACAGGTGGTTGATCTCCTCGACCCTCACAAGTAGGTGATCTCCTCGCCCCTTACAGGTGGGTGATCTCCTCACCCCTAACAGGTGGGTGAACTCTTCTCAGTAAATACACCTCGGTCCAAATTATTCCACAAATTCCATTATTTTCCTGGATGCAGATGAGTCGTTCAATGTCCAGTCATCGACCGTTAGAGGATAAATCACATTTATTGGATAAATCTAACAATGAGATCAGGATTTTATTTCCAGACTGAAAAATCAAAAAGCAGCAAATTCTTCTGCAGATCGAGAGTAAGGACATTTCTAGGTTGTGAAGATCTGAGATCGGTGATCTGTGGGATCTGCAACGTTAGACGTCACATTACTGACATCAGAAGCTTTTCCACCAGAATCCTCCTCAGACCGAGTCCACGTCACATCGGAACTTCCGTGATTTCACCTCCACAATTCTGCCTCCACTGATCTGGAGAGTTTCTGTCTGAATTTTTTTGCCGGATGTCAGAATCTCTCCCAGAGCTGCTGTTCTGATGTGATTGGCCTCCCACCCTCATAGATCTTCTGCTGGAGGATCGTCCAATGGCTCTCAATAGCGCTGAGGTCAGGAGAGGGTGGTGGTCGCACCATAAGTCTCTCTTCTTTATACCCATAGCAGCCAATGACTCGGGTCTTCTCTGCAGCATGAGATGGGACATTGTCAGCAGGAGATGATTTTGTTACGGACGGCGCGGTTCTTCCTTTGTACCATGGAAGAAAGTGATCAGTCAGAAACTCTATATACTTTACCAAGATCATTTTTACACCTTCAGGGACACTAAAGGTGCTACCAGCTCTCTCCTCATGCTTCCGACCCAAGTCATGACTCCATCCCCTCCTTGCTGACATCACTGCCTTGTTGGGCCATGGTGGCCATCCACCAACTATCCATTACTACAGCCATCTGGACCATCCAGGGTTGCACTGCGTCATCAGTAAACATGGCTCGTTTAGAATGAACTTTCATGTACGTCCGGGCCACTGCAGCCGTCTCTACTTGTGAGTAGGTTAATGCACAACTGCAGCCTATGGAAGATCCCACACTTTGAGGTTCGCTAACTCCAGGGGCTCCAGGAGCATCACAAGCCTGTCTTAGTAATGGGATTTTAGCAGCTGTTCAATGAATGTGTCTGAAAGAACCTTCCTCATTATGCGTTTATTTGCAGGAACCTTCCCCAGTATGCCTTTATCTGCAGGAATCTTCCTCATTATTCCTTTACCTACACAAACCTTCCTCATTCTGCCTTTATCTGCAGCAACCTTCCCCAGAATGCCTTTATCTACACAAACCTTCCTCATTCTGCCTTTATCTGCAGTAACCCATCTGTGCTCTGTATCAGCCACAAATCTCTTTACAGTACGATGATTACACTTAAATATTCGTGAAATAGCTAATGTTTTCATACCTAGTGCAATGCCTCAGACAATGTGACTCTTTTTGGCAGCAGAAATTCTTTTTGTTTTCCCATATTGCTGGGCACCTGCGGCTGCTTAATAATGTGGAACATCCTTATGGAGTTTTCCTTTTAATTTGGCCAGTGGAAACTAATTATCCAAGATTGAAGTCAGTAATCCAAAGACCCCGAGACTCAAACTATCCATGAGGTTATGGGAAAAACACAAAATTACATCTTTATGGAGCTGACATCCAATTTGTAGAATAATTTGATGTAAAGGTTGGTTTACATGATGACACCACTGGTGTGAAACCCTCGCTGATCGGTTACTGACCGGAGGCCATTTAATATCCTGCACACAAAAGCAGACTAAGGGAAATGATGTGCAACATCTATAAGAGATCGTTCAGTGCACAGCGGCTGCCATCCTTCTCGGCGGCGTGAGTCCTGGATATGTGCCGGACTGCACTGCTTTCTTTACATGATACTGAAGAGCCTGGAACCAAGTTTTTAATTCATGAAATGTGTGTTGTACATATATAGTGAGAGTATTAATATGTGCTACTGCGTCCGGCATGGTCTCGCTTCTCTTCTCACCACTCTGCAGATACATAGAGCGCAGGGGGACCCCGATTTCTCTTTTACAGTGTGACCCTATGGAGCGTCAGACTGAAGCTCACGAGTCGCACGCATTTTTGTGACACTGTCTGGAGTATAATGAGACGTCATTGAGCGCGGATACGACATCTCAATAGTCTGATGAGGTCCGGTCTTTGCTCCGCGACATCCTATGTTTCTTGGCTTATGAGCAACTTTAGGAAGCGGAAAACAAAACCTAATTTCAGGAGTAAAAGCTGAAATCACCTGGGAACATAATGACGCGGAGATATTCTAAGAAACATGAATTTACAAGATTCTTCACTGTGTGATTAAGGAGCAGCTGCTGTAATTAATGATGTCATTGGACCCTGGTTATGATGTCACTTAATGAGACTGGAAGCAACTCTGCTCTGCTAACAGACGGGGATGCCGACAGGGCTCAGGGCAGCCGCTGGGGGAGCGGACCTCAAATAGTGATGCTACATGGAGTAAGTCCACCGAAATGTGCTTTGTGCAGAGTCCCTCAATTCAGGGGAACTGTGATGTGCAAAGAATAAAGTGAAAGTGAAGGGGAAAAAATGTGATCCTCACGTCTTGTGGCTCTTTTGTGGATCTGCCCCGCTGCCTCTGATCAGCTCCATTGCCTTCTCACTATCTTGGTCCAGGGCCTATGATCCTCACGTCTTGTGCCTGTTGTGTGGATCTGCCCCGCTGCGTCTGATCAGCCCCATTTTCTTCTCGCTATCTTGGTCCTGGGCCTATGATCCCCACGTCTTGTGCCTGTTGTGTGGATCTGCCCCGCTGCGTCTGACCAGCCCCGTTGTATTCTCGCTATCTTGGTCCTGGGCCTATGATCCCCACGTCTTGTGCCTGTTGTGTAGATCTGCCCCACTGCCTCTGATCAGCCTTGTTGTCGTCTCACTATCTTGGTCCTGGGCCTATGATCCCATCTTGTGCCTGTTGTGTGGATCTGCCCCGCTGCCTCTGATCAACCTCGTTGTCATCTCGTTATCTTGGTCCTGGGCCTATGATCCCCACGACTTGTGCCTGTTGTGTGGATCTGCCCCGCTGCGTCTGATCAGCCCCATTGTCTTCCTACTATCTTGACCCTGGGCCTATGATCCCCACGTTTTGTGCCTGTTGTGTGGCTCTGCCCCGCTGCATCTGATCAGCTCCGTTGTCTTCTCACTATCTTGACCCTGGGCCTATGATCCCCACGTTTTGTGCCTGTTGTGTGGCTCTGCCTCGCTGCATCTGATCAGCCCCGTTGTCTTCTCACTATCTTGGTCCTGGGCCTATGATTCCCACGTTTTGTGCCTGTTGTGTGGATCTGCACCGCTGCGTCTGATCAGCCCCATTGTCTTCTCACTATCTTGGTCCTGGGCCTATGATCCTCACGTCTTGTGCTTGTTGTGTGGATCTGCCCCACTGCCTCTGATCAGCCCCGTTGTCTTCTCGCCATCTTGGTCCTGGGCCTATGATCCTCACGTCTTGTGCTTGTTGTGTGGATCTGCCCCACTGCTTCTGATCAGCCCCGTTGTCTTCTCGTCATCTTGGTCCTGGGCCTGTGACCCTTCAGGCCGGGTCTTAAGCTCGGTGGGCCTCTGTCATCACATCATTGACATGTATCGCACCCCACATGATGGCTTGCGGACTATGAATGGAAGACCCAGCCGGAAGGGACCAGCGGCCCAGAACCAACATAGAAGTACCGATCGGCGGATAGGGAGCAGCTGAGGACATATGTGGATATCCGAGGGGAGCATAAGTATTTCCCTGTAACCCCTTGCCACTCTTTATACTCAAGTAAAATGGTGTCCTACTCTTTAGGGCATGTGCACACGATCAGGATTTGCAGCAGAACCAGGAGGTTCTTCGGCCGGAGGACTGTGAGCAGCTTAAGACGCAGGTCAGACAGATACATTGTATCCACAAGACGAGGTTTTTTCCATGGCTGTGGCTTGGATGTTGGCTTGGAGGCCACCAAGACATGACTATTTTCTGACAATCAAAGAGGAAAGGAACATTCCAAGAACTGAAGATGGAAAAACAGGGTTAATGGCCGAGCAAAGGGGAGGAAAATAACAGAACGACACCGAGAAGCTCAAACACTATTTTCCTGGAATTGCCCTAACGAGCTGTAAAAAAATTTGGATTTGGGCAAATTCAATTTTTTTTTTGTAAAGTTGGAAATGAATTTTATTTGCTTTAAAACCATTTACTCTTCTATAGAGCGTCTGTGGGGTCATCATGGAAAATGACGGTCCTGGTGGGGGCTGAGCCGAGATATTACAGAAGTCCAAGGAGGGGCGGCGGCGCTGCCATAAATATATATGGTGAAGGCGACACTAATGCGCTCAGCCGCACACCAAATAAAACGTTACCGGTGACTGAGCGCAGGATTCATGAGATAATGGAGCCGCGTCGGCTCCTCGTCTGCCATTCTCCCCGGTCCCGAATGACTTGCCGGATTCATCAGCAGCGATGAACGTGATCCTGGCTGAAGGGGAATCGATAGGATCCAGCCATTTATGTCTGGGCAGCAGGACGGAAGGAGAAAGGACTCAGCCTCCGCCGATCCCGGAGTCGCCGCTTACTCCTTCACTTTTACTTGGGATTTTTTAAGCTTTGTGACATTTGTGGTGAGATGAGATCTGATTTTATCTGGAAAAGGCGGATTTATCCGGGAAAGGTCGGCACAGTCCAGGGACGGAACGAATGATAAAGACTTGTCCTGTCTGCGGTTTATACCGCCTAGGAGTCCCCAGATTGTAACCATTTATACGGCCACGTTCACACCAGGAGCTTTTATTGCGTTTTTGATGTTGCAGATTTTCTGCGCCCATAAAGGAAGATGCAGCGTCAAAATCTCACCAAAAACGCATGGCGGGAACGTGGCCCTTCTTTGTAGGGGAAATAACATGTGAGCCGTGTGTGGACGTATTACATAGGAGCAGGCGATATAACACATGTAAGATAGCAGTCGTCTGTTCAGACACCATATGGCGGCACACAGTACTCACAGCTCTATAGTGCGGCTTCTTGTTTAATAAGGGACTTGGGCCACCTGACATTTTCGAGCATTTTTTGGATTTGTATATTCTAAATTCAGCTCCTATTACACTGAGACATCCCAATATAACAGCGATATAATACTGCCATATACAGCCAGCTGATACTGCCATATAATTCACACATGGTCCTCATTATCCACATAATACTTTATTACATTATATTTCCAGGACTATCGCTCCAGATTTTCTATATTTTACTCGCTGATCTGGCGCCATTGATTGCACAGCACGATACAGACATCATCCAACCCTAAAAGCAGCCGGTGAGGACGGACGGACGGGCTCAGTGATTATAACAATGGACGCTTTGTCATTATAAAAGATGAATAAAGGATAATTAGCTGTGCCGTTCTCGGGGTGCAGCCTGCAGTGTAAAGTACTGAGGTTTTCATCTTGTTTGCCATGTTGGCACTGACAATTGGAAAAATCTGCTAAGTCTTCACATGGATGATAGGAGTTATCTTTTCCTGAAGATGGCGGAGTATAAGGAGGGTCATTGGCTGCAGGAGGACAGGTCGTCAAACGGTGGATATTAGTCTGGAGGCCGCCGAGACGTGACTATAATCTGGCAGCCATAAAGTCAAACAGAAGAGGATGGCAAACACAGGGTTAATATCTGAGCAAAGAGAACGAAAATGACAAGTAACACAACCCTGAAAAGATCGAGCTGCGACATTGGGAAGAGAAGGCGAAAGATGAGACTTAATCAAAGATCAACAAGGTCCAGACATGGCTGCAGACATCGACGCGTCCGGACGCACCACAAGCTCCTCAGGTTTTATTAGACCTTCTGGAACCCGAAAAGCTCCTGGGAAATGACTGCAGGAGACCTGATCACGAAAAGCGAGAAATAAGGGGCCGGACGCGTCCTCCACCGCGCTACCAAACCTACAGGACGGCTCCGAGTAGGAAAAAAGTGCCATGGGCAAGAATCAGGACCTCATGGACGATGGACGGAGGCGTCTGTGGACAGACGCACAGAACAATGGTCTCCTCATACAGGCAGATGTAAAGATGAAAAACCATAAAGAAGCGAAAAAGGTGCAACACCAGAATCAAGAGGCCACAACTGCGGAGAACGTCAATCGTCACACAACACGGTGCAAAACTGAACTCCAGGGTCATAGCTCACATCCTGAGAATAAGAGCAGACTCGTCACGGTGACCATCCAGGAGGGTCCATGCTCTACAGGTAGCTCTGCACCACGACAGCCGCAGCACGGCGCCACCGCGAGACTCCACCCGTTTGGCACAATATTTTTAGAATTAGTAGGAGACTGCATGGAAAATTGAGCTTAGGTGAGTTGTTGCTCTACAGCTTGTGGGGTCAGAGGCTTCTCCTGACAGCAAGAAAGATTCCAGAGGAATGGCGCAGGTGATGATGGTCGCCTCGCAGTGCTACATCTAATACGGCAGAACTCATTACCGTGACGTCAGGAACTTATACATATAAATCAAAAACACAACTAAGAGCCCCAGGTGCAATTATGAAAATATTACTTATCCGGGGGTTTATTATAGTAATGGTACAATCCATTGACAGCCAAGAAATATTACAAAATAGCCAATATACTAATCCCCCCTATGTACAAGAATATAACTACTATAATACTGCCC
>VIAB01028604.1:25508-35767 GCA_009801035.1 Oophaga pumilio
GAGCCGGCCGGCACCACACCACGTGTTATGAGTTCTGCTCTGCCACCCTCTAGCTGCCGCCGCCTGAGTCAACAGGCTCAACTCGCCTCATTATAGCTGCGGCCCTGGGTATTGCTACTACTGCCCCTTTTAACCTATATTGGTGCCAGAATGCAGGATTCTTGTACATCTAGCCGTATACTCTGCTCTATCTTGACCGCTATGAGTTTTTGCTAAACTGCTACATAATTTTGGAATATATACTTTTTAACTTTGTACTCTCCCATGCTTAATAAAAATTGCTGTTTTTTGATATTATTTATTGTGTTTGGTGTTTTTGCTCCATTTTTTGGTGTTGGATATATAGCTTAGGAGCTTCACTCAGGGCACTGCCCTTGGTTGTCTGTGTGGGGACAACCATTGTAACATTATAATACTAGTGATTGTGAAGTCTATACTTGAGATTATGTTTCGCAACAAATTGTTGAGCCTGAAGAACCTGCATTGGAGAATGTCAGTGTTGAGGATGAAGACCCAGCAGTGTTGAGTCTGGAAAACCTGCAGTGGATAATTTCAGTGTTGATGCTGAAGAACCTTTATTGTAGCATTGCAGTGTTGAGGAAGAACACCCAGCAGTGGAGCATTTCAGTGTTGAGCCCGAAGAACCTGCAGTGGACAATAGCAGTGTTGAGGCTGAAGATCCAGCAGTGGAGAATTGCTGTGTTGAGGATGAAAATACAGCAGTGGAGCATTGCAATGTTGAGCCCGAAGAACCTGCATTGTAGCATTGCAGTACTGAGGAAGAACACCCAGCAGTGGAGCATTTCAGTGTTGAGCCTGAAGAACCAGTAGCGGAGAATTGCAATGTTGCGGCTGAAGAACCTGCATTGGTGAATTGCAGTGGTGAGGCTGAAGATCCTACATTGTAGCATTGCAGCACTGAGGCTGCAGAACTGGCAGTGGAGAATTGCATTGTTGAAGATGAACAACCAACAAAGTTCACATTATTAGGAAATGGTTATCCCATAATGTTTGCCTATGCAGTGATTGCAAGGCCTGCCCCAAATTTTGACGCACCTAAATACCACTTGGAAAAGACGTGGAGGAAATCCTCCTAAAATTCTGTTTCCATTACAAAGTAGTGGGTCTCCTATACTTGTAATGCTCATACAGTAAGTGTATGGGCTGACAAACATTTTCCCCTGGGGGGGTACACACCAACCTACTGTGTAAATATTTTTTTACGGTCATCATAAACACCTTTGCAAAACAATATAGTGGCTGTTGCATCATGGAACACGTTCACTCTCGTGTTCTAGTAGTGGTGTCTGAAGAGACGTGAAGGATAACCTACGAAAAATGTCTTCCCAGTTTAAAGGAGTGGGTCTCCTATATTTGGAATGCCCACACACTAAGTGTATGGGCTGACAAACATTTCCCCCTGGGGTTACACATCAACATACTGTGTCAACATTTTTGTTACAGGCATCATAAACACCCTTGAAAACACTAATGTGGCTGTTGCATCCCGGAACACAGTCACCATGGTGCTCTAATGGTGGTGTCTGAAGAGACATGGAGGATGACTTACAAAAAGGTCTTCCCAGTTTAAAGGAGCGGGTCTCCTATACTTGGAATGTCCATACACTAAGTGTATAGGCTGACAAACATTTCCCCCTGGGGGTACACATCAACATACTGTGTAAACGCTAGCGGCAGGGCAGGCCAAGAC
The DNA here is from genome assembly GCA_009801035.1 of Oophaga pumilio. NCBI lineage: Eukaryota > Metazoa > Chordata > Amphibia > Anura > Dendrobatidae > Oophaga > Oophaga pumilio. The sequence goes on from VIAB01028604.1 coordinate 27,220, forward strand.
CTCCAAGGCATAGAGAGCCAGTTCATGCCATATGTCCAGCTGGATACCCAATAATTAAAAGGCACAGAGGAATCATGGAGGACGTTGGTACGGTCAGCAAGGTACTCCCTCAGAAACTTCCCAAACTTTGCACTCCTTGTGGGAGTACCCCGCGCCTCTGGGCCAGGACTATGGGAGGGTCTGAGAAAACTCTCCCAGAACTTTGCCAGTGTTACCCTGCCTCTGCTGGATTGGAGTTGTGTCTCTCTCGCCAATACTCCTTGGTTGTTCAACGAACTATGACCTCTGCTGTCAGTGTTTTCAGATGGGAATTTTTTTTAATAATTCAGCAACAATGGCCCTCTAGTACTGCAACATTTTTGTACATCTATTTGCCTCTGGAAGAAGAGATTGAAAGTTCTCCTTGTAGCGTGGGTCTAGAAGTGTCACCAACCAGTAATGAGTGTCAGTGCAAATTTTGATAATATGAGGGTCACGGGAAAGGCAGTGCAACATAAAGTTTGCCATGCGTGCCAGACTGCTAACAGGCAAGACTTCCGTGTCCTCACCAACAGGACAACTGACTATGCTGTCCTCCTCCTCCTCGCTGACCTCAGGCCATCCATGCTGAACAGACAATATGACAGTTGTGCTTGTAGTACCATCTATAGCGCAGGAAAGTAGCTCCTAATCTTCCTCCTCTTCCTCATTGTCAACCAATCCACGTTGGGATGACATGAGGCTTGGCCGTGTGTAATCACCCTGTATGGTTCCTTGCTCTATCTCATCGTGCTCCGCCTGCAATGCATCCTCTTTCATTGTGAGCAGAGAGCTTTTCAGAATACAGAAAAGTAGGATGGTGACACTAATTATGGCGTCATCGCCGCTCACCATCTTGGTGGACTCCTCAAAGTTTTTTAGATTGGTACATATGTCTGACATCCATGTCCACTCCTGAGGTCTTATGTGTAGAGTCTGAACTGAATACTGATGGCCTTGTTGATGCTGGTAGTCAACAACTGCCTTCTTCTGCTCACAAATCCTTTCCACATATGCAATGTAGCGTTCCAACGCACGGGGACATCACACACCAGACGGTGAGCTAGAAGCTGCAAACGTTGCTGAAGCACAGCAATGACGGCTGAAGCTGTAGCTGACTTTCCAAAATGGGCACACAGGCGGCGTACTTTCACAAGCAGATCCGGCAGCTCTGGATAGGTTTTTTGAGAAACTGCTGAACCACGAGGTTAAGCACATGGTATGTGTGTGAGCTTACCTCGCCTCAGAGCTGCCACAAGGTTCCGGCCATTGTCACACATGACCATGCCTGGCTGTAGGCTCACCGATGTCAGCCACAGATCTGCCTGGTCTTTCAGAGCTGTCTACAACTCTTCAGCATTGTGCAGTTTATCACCTAAGCATTTTAGCTTCAGCACAGCCTGTTGCCACTTGGCTGAGGCAGTGCTGCAGTGCTTCCAGCTTGTGAATGATGTGCTCATTTTGGAGATGGAGGCTGAAGAGTTGGAGGAGGAGCAGGAGCTGTAGACTATGGGGGCAACCCTGATTGACCTAGGGCCCGCAATCCTCGGTGTAGGGAGGACGTGTTCCATCCCAAGGTCTGACTGGGTCCCGGCTTCCACTATGTTAATCCAGTGTGCCGTCAGTGAGATGTACCGTCTCTGCCCAGAAGTACTTGTCGACGTGTCCGTAGTTAGGTGGACTTTCCCAGTAACTGCATTGTTGAGGGCACGAGTTATGTTGTGGGACATGAGTGGAGCCCAGCTGCGCTCGGTTTCACATATCCTAGAAGGGTGCACGAAGGATTCATCCACTAGAGGTCTCACTACATTCACACACCTTCACCCTATCTCAGCCCACCAGAGGGAGCCCTGATTGAGATATAAAAGAGGGTGAAGGCAGAAAGTCAGGCAGTGTGAAGTCTGCAGTCTGCAGGGCAGAGTGCAGCGCGTTTCAGAGCAGAGCCAGTCTAAGTCAGAAGTCTGCGGAGCAGTTCTGTTCAGTCTAGCTGAGGAGCCTAGCAAATCAGGCTAGAAAGCTAGGAGCGTGCCGACGCTCTGGAGAGCGGCAGAAGAGGCAGCCAACTAACTGTGTATAGCCTGGTGAGGGCCAGAGTAGGCCGAAGGCAAGAGAGTGTAGCAAAAGGGGCAGAGGAGCCTTACCAGCTCACCCCAGCAAATACAAACCGGACGCCAGGTCCGAGCCTACAGGGATCTCCACGACCCAGTAGGAGACAACCGGAATTCTGAGGACTACAGGTTCCAGGAGTCCCACAGAGCTGATACGTAACAGGGCCAGGAGGCACAGAGATACGAAAAGCAAGGAAGTGTACTCCAGGAGAAGGTTCTACCACAAGGTCAGCCGGCGCGGGACAGAGACTAAGTTAGGCCCAGCTACAGGCAGGCCAGAAACCCTTAAAAGAAAGGCAAGGAACAGAAGGCCATATACCTACTCAGTGGGAGGATCTGTATGTGCACCCTTCACCCTACAGTGCTCCGGGATGTACCTGCACCATCTCCAGTAAAGGTACCAAAGTGACTTGTGTGTGTGTCCACCTTCTTATTCCTACCCTGTCGGATTCCCTCCATCTGTTATATTTTGGTAGCTGAGGAGAAATAGCAAAAATAGCCAAAATAGCAATACACCAGAGAGGCTGGAAACTACTGGGTTGCAGAACCCTAAACTAACCCCAACACTAGAAGTAGCCGTGAAGCGTGCCTATGGTGATCCTAGATGCCCCGTCACAGACGGAGAGATAGCTACACCTAAAGACAGAAAGATGAAAGCTAACTGCCCCGTAGCAGAACCCCCAAAGAAATAGGAAACCCCCAAACATGTAATGGCGGTTAGACAAGAAGAAAATACGAACACAAACAGAAAATAGAATGAGCAAACGCTGGGGCCCAATTCTGTCTAGATAGAAAAGTATAGGAAAGAATTCTGACTGCAACCCAAAAAACCCTGACAAAAATACCAACACTTCTGATTAACAAAAAACCTGAGATCACATGATCTCTACCACCAAAATCAGATCTCTGGTGTAACATATAGCAATTCAGCAAATAAAAAGTAAACCAGGAACAGAGCAAAAGTGCAAACACAAACTGAGCACAATTGCAGTGCCAGGCCCCAAAAGGGGACCAGGCTGAAGTCCACTGTAAGGCAGCAAACCAGCAAGGAAAATCCAACAAGAGGAAAAAAAACAACAAATCACTTATCTGAATGAGAGCAGGAATGCAAGCTGAGCTCCAAGCAAGACCTGGAAGAACAATTGATTACCGGCAAGGTTGATGGGAGTTCAGGTCACTTATATCAGACCATTCGGACCCAGCTGAAAGCCATTCAGCAATTGGTTCATTACCCTCAGCAACCACCGGAGGGAGCCCCAGCTCCAAAGTCGCCTCAAACGAGTTCACAACACTTCACCCTACAGTGCTCCGGGATGTACCTGCACCATCTCCAGTAAAGGTACCAAAGTGACTTGTGTGTGTGTCCACCTTCTTATTCCTACCCTGCCAGATTCCCTCCGTTCTGCATCCCTACACTTACGCTGCCCTGACGGCCCGCTCCACCTGTGGGGAGCGATACCACTCTAGCTGCCATAACACCTGCCTCAGTGGACTGCTGCAGCGCTGGTGATCCTCACCAGACACCACAGGTGGCGTCACGATCTATTGACATTTTCCCCTGTAAATATTCCCCTTTTTGGAAGTTGGGCGCCCAGGGCCACGGGCAGAGCCGTGGCCGCCGTGACATCCCCCATAGGAATCAACGGGCTTGGGTCAGAGCACCCCCCACAGCCCTGCGGGCGACTCACATGTGCTTGAGTAATGCCAGGACAGCACACCAGGAGAAATAGTGGCGGCTGGGGACAGAGTACCTTGGGACAGTCGCTACCAACAGGTTACGGGAAGCTTCCATCTCCACAAGCCTAAAAGGCAACATTTCGAGCGCAAGCAGATGAGAAATGTGTTAATTTAGAACTGTGGTCTGTAGGGCGTTGGCTGGGTATTTCCGCTTGCGTTCCAATGACTGGGGTATGGACAACTGAAGGCTGCCCTGGGACAAGGACGTGATTGATGATGGTGGTAGTTGAGTGTGTGCATTGACAGGTGCAGGGTAGGAAGCATCTTTGCAGGCACCATGGACAGGGGATTGGCTTCCACGAACAACTGTGGAAGAAGCAGTGGTGTCACCCGCAGACAGTGTTCCTGGACCCTGGGATTCGGCCCACAAAGTCAGGTGATTTGCTGCCACATGCCTGATCATACTGGTGGTGGTCAGGCTGGCAGTTTTGCTACCTCTGCTGATGTGGGCATGGCTGGTGGTGCAAATGGCCTGTTTGGGTTTATCGGCAGAGTCTTTAAAAAACAACCAGACTTGGGAAGACCTAAGAGTTGTACTGCCAACTTCCGTCGTGTTTGTGTTACAAGGAACGGTTGCTCGCCTTCTGTCTGTAGACAACAACAGTGCTTCTCCCTGCCTGTTGTGGGGCTATGCCTCCCTCCCCCTGTGTGCTGCTGTCCTCGCTCTGCATGTCTTCCTGCCAGATTGGGTCAGTTACTATATCATCCACCACCTGCTCTTCCACTTCCGCACCCTGGCCCTCATCCTGACTTTCTGGCAATTGTGTCTCATCATCGTCCACCTGTTGTGACATGTTCCCACCATGGCCTTCATGTGAACGTGGCTGCTCAAATATATGGCCATCGCCACAAGTGATATCATTATGCTCCGCTTGAAGTGGACCAGGCGAGAGGCCTGAATCTCTAAATGGAAAAGTGAACAGCTCTTCGGAGTGTCCAAGTGTGGGATCAGTTGTCTCTGGGCACTCGGTGTAATGATGACTCAGGGATGGAAGCTCCATTGCCTATTAACTTTCCTTCACTACAACCCCCACTGAATAGCTCAAATCGCAGCTCACTCCTTCCTCTCGCCCCCACCTCAGGAATTTCTTTGTCTCCTCAGACCTGCAGACTGTCCTAGAGCACATAGTGGTAATCTAATCATCTGTCTCTAATATGCCGTGAGATTATGATAGAGACATGGGAGCTACTGTTCTGAAACGTGCTTCCATCAGGCATCGTTACCGCTGTACTGGTGAAATCGTAACTTCAACAGAACCAGAGAAATAGAATTCTCTGGTGCGGAGGGTAATATCTCATTCGAGTTTGGACTCGTAAGAACACTAATTTCAGAATAAGATCACTGATAAGTCTGCCATTATTCTGCTAGGTTCTCCCGCCAAGTTATGGTCATTATAAGTTTCCAGAGCTTAAAACTGTAACTACGAGCTATGGGAGGTGGCGAGAAAACCATCCTCTTTTGTGAGGTCACAAGCCAGGGGTATAAGTCTGCAACTAGCCCCCCCCTGGGCATTCCTAGCATGAGATGACCTGACTGAAAGATATCCAAATGAATTATGATTTGTGGCTCCTCCCACAGCCTGACTTGCCTGCCATGATTTAAGTACCATGTGAGATTTTCACCTTTAACCCTGTTTTTATTTTAATTGCATTGTACATAATTGTATTGTCTCAGCTTGTTACATCTTTTTATACTGTATAAAAACGGCCTGCATTTTAGGAATAAACATATAAAATTATTAGTTTGGTTCTCCTGCTCTATAAATGAATTAGCATGTGCCTGAAGTAACTACGCTACTAATTCGGGGTTGCTACGGACCCTCTTGATAAATTGTTCATTAAGAAAATCGTAGCTGGTGGCAGCTAAAAAAGAAGGGGCGTAAAGTGTTGACCTATTGGGTGGCGTTGGCAGTGACAGAGCGGGTTTTATAAGTGTATTGCCTGGCTTCGGCCCGGGGTAATTATAATTCCCTCACTGCAGCGTGCCCAATAGCCAGCACACATCCAAGAGGCCCGTCTGGCGACTAATTATCCCAGGTGCCGTTCCCTGACTGACCTGAGGTGAAAAGGGGGGCGTCAGAGAGCTTCAAGTTCCTAAGTGGAAGTGGGATAATTATAAATCCCTGCAGATTATTCCTGACACATTGGGTTGGACGGCAGCAGCCGTCGTGTGTGTGTTTTATCGTCACATTGGTGGCAGCGGTGGGATCATAAGCCGTGATACCCCGGGCTACCGTGTGGCGGTCCGTGTGCCGTTCATCACACTCGGCATAGTGGGAGGAAGGAGGATCAGGGTGAGGAATTTCTGTTCCTGACTCACGGCTTCTCAGACTTGACCGTGTGGAAGACAGGGTGCTGGTGGCAAAGTGACTGGAAGTATTATCTGCTATCCATCCAACAACCTTTTGACAGTGCTCTGGGTTCAATAGTGGTGTACTGCTGCGGTCCCCTAGTAACTGGGACAGGAAGGTGGAGCGAGAAGCTGTGGGTGTTTGTTGTGGCCCAATTTCAGCTTGCCCACGGCCTCAGCCTCTGCATGCACCATCACCATCACATCTATTTCCCCCGTCCCTTGGCTATTTTACATGGACTACGATTTTTTCCACGTTCACTACAAATAGCTGAATTTTAAGGCAACTGATATGTGATCCATGTGCATGTAAACCACAGTTTAAAATATCTGTCATCAGTAAAAAAAAAAAAATTTCAGCGAAATGGTGTCAATAACTAGGGTAAGACACTGGAAAAACAGTTCAATGGAGGACTCAAATGCCACAATTTGTATCTCACAGATAGATGAGGAGTCTGACGGAGATAGCCCACTTTCAAATATTTTGCCTGTATTTTTTTTATTTTTGGGGCCGAAAAATTGTGTGAATAAGTAGGCTAAAGGTACTGCCACACTACTCGATCCCGCTAACGATCTCGTTAGCGTCGCATACTAATGAGATCGCTAGCGGGATCGTTTTAATATCGCTAGTGTGGGCCACATTTAGCGATATAGTTAACGACGCTATCGCCGTTAGCGATCTTCTTAACGACTTTAGCGGTACAAAAGTACCGCTAAATCGCTAAGAAAAGGTGCCACACTAGCGATATATACTTACCCAGCGGGAGCGCCGACGAGAAAATAGGGTCCGGAACGATTCCAGCGACGAGCGAGATCACAGCAGGAAGCTCGTCGCTGGCAGATACCGCACACAACAACATCGCTAACGGGATCGCTAAATAGTGACTTTTTTAGCAATCCCGTTAGCGATGTTGTTTAGTGTGGCATACCCTTAAGACACAACCAAAACAATTCTATGGAGGCCTGAAACCTTCTGCATATTAAAACAGGTGGTGGTAGCAAAGTGACTGGAAGCATTATCCGCTATGCAACCAACAACGTTTTGACACTACTCTGGTTTCAATAGTGCTGTTCCGCGGTCCCCTAGGAATTCAAAGAGGAAGCTCATGTGAGCAGATGTGGGTGTTTGTTGTGCCACAATTTCAGCCTGCCCACGGCCTCGGCCTCTGCATGCACCATCACGTCCCTTGTCATGCTCCTTGCCCATTTTAAATGGAGCACAATATTTTCCATGTTCACTACAAATGGCTGAATTAGGAGCAACTTAGATGTGATACGTATGCGGGAAAAACACACTTTCAAATATCTGGACACTGGACAGTAATAATATATTTTTTTTGCAAACTGATTGCAATAACTAGGGTAAGACACAGCAAAAACAGTGGAATGCAGGCCTGAAATGCTACAATTTATATCTCATAGATAAATGAGGCGTCTAACAGAGATATCACACTCTTCAATATGTGGCCAGAATTTTTTTAATTTTTACCCCAAAATAGTGTATTGAACTAGGGTAACAGACAGCAGCAACAGTGGAATGGAGGCCTGAAATGCTACAATTTGCAACCACAGATAGATGAGGAGTCTGACGGAGATACCAGACTCTTCAATGTGTGGCCTGTATTTTTTACATTTTTACCCCAAAATAGTGTATTGAACTAGGGTAACAAACAGCAAAAACAATGGAATGGAGGCCTGAAATTCAACAATTTGTAGCTCACAGATAGATGAGACGTCTGACGGAAACATCACACTCTTCAATATGTGGCCAGTATTTTTTAAATTTTTATCCCAAAATATTGTATTGAATCAGGGTAACAGACAGCAAAAACAGTGGAATGAAGGCCTGAAATGCTATAATTTGCCACACACAGATAGATGAAGCATCTGACGGAGATATCACACTCTTCAATATGTGGCCAGTATTTTTTAAATTTTTACCCCTAAATAGTGTATTGCACTAGGGTAACAGACAACAAAAACAGTGGAATGGAGGCCTGATTTGCCATATTTTGTAGCCCACAGATAGATGAGGCATCTTGATAGAGATAGTCCACTTTAAAATAACTGGCCTGTATTTTTGTTTTTTTCCTGCACAATTGTGTATAGAACTAGGGTAAGACTAAGCAAAAATAGTTTGATGGAGGCCTAAAATGCCAAAATTTGTAACCCACAGAGAGATGACACGTGTGACGGCGATAGCCCACTGTAAAATATCTGGCATGTATTTTTTATTTTGGCCCAGCTAAATTGTTGGCTATATAATAAAAATAACTTGGCACTCAACTTATAGCATCCTTAACCCCTTCACCCCCAAGGGTGGTTTGCACGTTAA
>VIAB01028611.1:8229-20973 GCA_009801035.1 Oophaga pumilio
ATGGACGGGATAGTACGTCTGATGGCAGTAAGGGGTTAATTTTATTATTGCCTCATACTGCTACTGTTCATAACCAGCAAAGGAAATGCCGACCACTGGGGTCTGGTGTTAATAATCTGGAAAAGGGTACAATATCCCAAAAAGGTTCCCATGATATTATTAACAACTCACAGCTGTTTGCTAGCATTTACTGGTTCGTTTACGGTGGACCCCAGAAAATGTTTTACATAGGGTCCCCCTATAAATTCTAGTAAGCAAAGCCTAAACAGACAGCTGTGGGCTGATATTAATAGCCTAGGAAGGGGCAAAGGATATTGGTCCCCCTCCCAGGCTAAGAACATCAGCCCTCAGCCACCCCAGAAATGGCACATCCATAAGATGCACCAAATCTGGCGTTTAGCCTCACTCTTCCACTTGCTCTGGTGCAGTGGCAAGTGGGGTAACAGGATTGTGGCTGATGTCAGCTGTTTTATGGCTGCTCACATACCTATAAGACTCTCCCATTACTAACTCCATAGTCATATTGTAAAAAATACATGGCAAGAATAAAGTCCTTTAATTGAAAGAAAGACATAATTCTTTATTTGAAATAAAAACTCCCCACCCTCTTTTTCTCATTTATTGCTGTAAAAAATAAAATAACAAAATACCATGTTCCTCATCTGTCTGATGACAATCCATTTGTCCCACAAAGAACTCCAGCTGATTATGCGACCGCTCAGCCATGAATCCAGGAGCCACTGAGCTGAGCTTGGGAGGCAGCATCAGTGATGAGCGGTAACATCATAGATTTTAATGCCAGTCACAGCTAGCTGCTCCCACACTCAGATCAGTGTGAGCTGACTGATGAATTGGGGTAACTTTCATTAGCACCGTGAGAATAGGCGTGTTTTCTGCAGTCTACATCCCTCCTCCCAGCTGCCGCTCACCGTACTTATGATGTAATTGACATGGATGATGCTTTCTATGTCATCCACATAGCAGGGGAAATCTCCTGGGCAGAGAAATCGCTGGCTCGTTCCTGTGCACTATGTTCTACCTGCAATATGGCAGAGCAGTGCTCAGGCACGAGATTTCACCCTATGTGGATGACACAGAAGGCGCCATCCAAGTCAGTTACAGCAGGAGGATGGCAAGAAGCAGCCGGGAGGAGGGTTGGAGATTGCAGAAACCACGCATATCGCAATGGACATCGACATGATTAACATACAGCAAGGGAGTACTTCAAAAAGTTTTTTGGGGGATATACAGAGGGAATTGAGGTTATAGAACCATTGGTGGCTATTAGTTGACACAGGATAAAACTGGTGACAGGGATTTAACAGATAGCACTCAGACCAAAACTACAGTCCTGTTCACAAGCCCTAACCGCTTCATGACCTCCCATTGACTTCTTTAATTGTCTGGGCAGTCCTGCACCTACTCTGGAGTGATGTTCTAGAATGTCACTGCATAGGAACGCAGCCAGAGTCCTCCATCACTGTGTATATAGGGCTAAACAAGCGCTGAGTATACAGGAATAGGAAGCACTGCTAGCGCTTCATTAACCATACACAGGGTCATGTGATTGCTGTGTGTATGGAGCGAGCAGCTGCTACTGTGTCTTTTCAATATTTTAATGCAAATCCTCCTACCACAAGGTCTTTCTTGAAGTTGTGGGGGCACAATATGTAAAATAAATAAAAATAAGTAAAAACTCACCACTGTCAATACAAATTGCTGTTTCTAGTCCCGCCCCTGGTGAAAAAAAAAGTGTTTTATATATACAAATATTTATTACAAACCAAAGAACACATTTTTAAATGTATTTTAGCAATTCTTTGTGGAAAATGGGAAAAACTGACCTTTATTTTTCCACCAATCTAACCAATCAGCAATAAAAGAGAGAATATGTCAATGACCTAAAAATGAATCTCCCATGTATGATGAAACAATGACACATAAATTACTGGTCTAAATGTGAAAATATTGTTCAGTTCTAAACCGCTTAAGTATGAAAAATCCCGAAAATGGAGCAAATGTAAAGATGAATATGATGCAAACACAAAATAGTCACAGAACACAAAAAATGTCGCGAATGCAATAATGAATGGGGCCTTTGCTATGAGTGGCTTATGAAGGATCACGTTTACTGACCTGTCTCCCCAGCTCTGATGTGTACATGGCTATACTTCTTTCACCCGAGGACTGAATAGTGCGAGATCGTTGACAATTTATGGTTTCAGAGATCACAGCGTTGAAGAAAGTGGTGTTCAGAACATCTTACTAATCACGAGAACATTTCTATCAATCTATGAGAAGCGAGCGAAAAGCTGAGTGATCAGGACTGAAGGGCAGAACATGCTCTGTCGTGTCCCGGGGTCGAGCGCTGATTAGCTTGAGGGTGAAAGCAGACTAAATATTATCTGTCAGGCAAATTGTGCTCCATCAGTACTACTGTCCTCCGCCAGCGAGACTTGATCACTAATGTTGAGGGATGGGGAATCGGAATATCATGGCTGAAAGGTGACAGCAGACAGGGCAATGATTTCATTAATACTTGACATAACCGATATCTTGTTTCTGAAAATGGTTTCCCATTGTAAAGAAGCACTCCCATCTATATATTTTATTGTATGTATGTAGTAGTGTGTTTATTAATATACTCACCTACCTCCGCTCTCTCCAGTATTCAGCCTGGTTTGTCTCCTCTGTGACGTCACGGCTCTGCAGACTCTCCAGGTCACACTGCACTTTGTGGCTTTCGCATTGTAAGTCTATGGCGCGTCACAACAAGGCTCCACAAGCTCACACTGTAAGACCGGGGTCACACTAGCGAGTGCAATGCGAGAAACTCGCATCAATACCCAGCACTGCCGCCGGCACTCGGAACGGAGCGTTAAGTTGCATAAAAATAAATGCGGTCCCGAGTGCCAGCGGCAGTGTCGGGTGTTGATGCGAGAGACTCGTGCAAGTTTTTCGCATTGCAGTTGCAAGTGTGAATCCGGCCTAACAGTGACTTCTGACTCACACATAGGGTGATCCATGTAGTCTGAAGACTTGTGACGTCATTGAGAAGCAAAGCTGAACCGTGCTGGACCCTGGAAAGAGTGGCGATTGGTGGATATGTTAATGCACACACTATATTGCATGCATATATACACAGATTTAATAGAAAACACAGATAGGCGTGCTTCTATAAGTAATACATTAACATTGTGGGAATAATGAACGCCGTTGTGCTCCATTCACTTTGTTCTTTGTGTTCAGCTCTGAATTAACTAGTGTTGCTGATGGAGCTCCCTGTTGTGGACTGGCAAACCTATGCACATAGCAAGTGGTTGCAGCTATCGACACGAGAAAAAGGACTGTTTTCTGCAGAATCAGATCTCAAAGACAGCTTCGGTGCTTCTTGGTCACTTCTGCAGTAAGTAGCAATCTATACTGCCAATGTACAGGTGACACACTCTGTAGCATGTAAAAAATCCAGTTTAATAAGAAACATTTATTAAAATGTCTTTGAAAACAATTGAACATGCACAGGATTACGCTTACACATGTTGAACCATTTAGAAAACCAGGTATTATATATCCCTTTTAGGGAACTTTAAGTAGTATGGGTATCCCACTGCTGTTAGACAGCCGCAACACATGCAATGCTACTATTCCACTCACTTTCTATGGAACTGAGATAGATGGCCGATTGCTGTACATGAAGGAGTGCTACAGATTTTGCAGCAGTCTTGATAAAATCGGATTATCGGACTGACCAAACTGTACAGATACAAGTTCTATTCATTTTCTTACTGTTTGCCATGTGTTGCATTTCATCACTGCAGATCTGCTGACCTGTTAGATAAAGAACCAGCAGTCCAGTCTGTAATGGAGGTTGACTCGTACGGGTCAGTACATTTCTGTACAGAACTTGCAATCATTCTGGTCTGTCACAAGTAGATCTAGAATGAGATCAGCTGTGACTTCTGTGCAGAACGCTATAATGTGTTCTTTCCTATTCATTACACAGTGAGAAGAGATGGCTTTTAGATCACATAAAGAACATTTTTAGATTTTTTTGGTGTAAATGGATAAATGACGGTAATCGGGGGGGATTGGGTTTACAGAGTAGCGGAGCTTGTGTGTGCACATAGTACAAGCACCTGTCTTTTAATTTCTCTCCACAGGCAGGAAGAAGAGGAGATATTAGAGAGATTGTGCAGCGATCTGAGTGTTGGGAAAGAACCTCGTGCTGTGCTTTTCTACAAGGAAGAGGGAAATAAGAGGTTTGGAAGAAAACAGTACACAGCTGCAGCAGTGCTGTACTCCAAGGTACAAGTGGCAGTGATTTGGGACATGTGAAATCTCCCTTTCAGAAATGTTAAGTCCTTTTATGTGAGTCCGCATGATGTAGAATTACACTGAATGTAACAGCCCACTCTATGTTTTTGGAAAATACCAATTTTATCATTAAACTAACAAATTATTTTTTATGGATCTATTGTGTCTAGCGCCACAGTGCTGTATAGAGCTGAACTGCAGCGGGGAAAATATATAACTGAGAGACTATTATCTAGGAGGGAATGGCAGGTGGTGACGTACATACCGCAAGTTGTTATCTGCTTTACCTCGCTGAGTTATTAAACGTCATAAAAGATATTGCCATAATCTAATGTGTCTCCATGGTGCTCCAGATATTGAAATAAAATGTATGAAGCCTCTTCTATTACACGAGTGTGTGTGGGCCCATATTGTGCTGTACTTCTGTAATCCTTCGATTTAGTATGAAGTGTCTTCCTGCAATATATTTTTTTTAATATTAACCCCTTTTAAAGACAGGTTTAAAAAAAAAGTTCCAAAGCGCTGAGTTTCCAAACTTGTGATTAATACTATGGCAGCGGGGATTAAATCTTCTCCCTAGTTTGTAGCCATTCAAAAGTCAAAAATATTCACCTTGCATCACTCTTTGGGCTCCATTCATCAAAGTTTTTATGCCAGAATACAGATGTAAAAAGCTTTGTAAAGTTGCAAAATTTAAGAGCAACATGAGATTGCGGTAAAATTTTCCAGCTTTTAAAATTTCCACCATTTTTGTCCAGCTCTGACATAGTGGGCAGGGATGGTACATGGCAACCCCTGCTGGTCAAGTTCATGACGAGTGGCGGCATTCCATATGACAGAAATCTTACTCCAGTCTTCAGCTGGAGTAAGATTTGTGGTGAGGCACACAAACAGGTACATGCCACTTTCAGACTCTTGATGAAACAGGAGTAGCCGACTTCAGCACATCCCCTCAAAAAAGGCATAGAAACCAGTTTTGATTAATTGTGGCCTATGCATCTTTTCTGAAAGGTAGGGTATAGGGCCAATATAGCATAAATTTACTCCTGGATGATACCTGGCTTAGATTTCAGATTGTTGGGTGAAGACAGCTTAAAGCTTTGCCAAATCCAACCTAATAAATACAAAGTAATGTAGCAGCGAGTATAAAGTGGGCGCTGATCCTTTCCCAGGTATTCATCAGATTGTGGCTTATACTACTTTTTGCCTCTCCTGCAGGCGATCTCACATGGCACCCCTGGCACCGAGGAGATTGCAGTGTGCTTTGCCAATCGATCAGCGGTTTTCTTTCACCTTGGCCATTATTCTGTGAGTATTGTTTACTTCTCTGCTGTCATTCTAGAGGTTTGTCCTACTCAAGATTTCAATGTAAATCACGGTTTCAGCATACCACACGCTGTAGATCTCGGTTTTTCTGAGCCCTGTCATTTTTCTTATTTCCGCTCACACACCCGCTGTTGTACACTGTGATGTCTCCCTCATTCATCTGTCATTTCTCCAGCCGAGTCTTTCAGCACTCTAACTATTTTTTTAATCATGAAGACTTAGAAGAATATAAATAGCTTGTTCACTAGCCGCAGGTAGCATGGTAATTGAATTATTTTTCCAAAGACCTTTTCATCTTAAAGGTGCAGTTCCCATGACAGGCAAGACAAGTAAATCACCTCTTAGCTACTTATCCTGCAATTTGTGATTAAAGCCAACTCCATTTTAAAGACCGCATATATTTTTGTAATGTAATAACAATGAAGTCATGAAGTCACTTGCAACACGCTGGCGTGCATTTACCACCCGAATCTATTCTCCTGTGACTGTCAACTCATGCTATAAACACAGTAGCAGGGGTCATCAGTAGTCGTGTGGGATACAGAGGACCCTCCCCGCACATACCATGATGGCACCATGGCATTGCAGCAGCTGGGAAGACAGGCCCTGAAGGTTCAATCAAATGGAATTCAATAAGTGGGTGTGTGGCATAAGGAATAAACTTATTGAGTAATCATTCATACGATAACACCACATTTCTTGTGTAAAAGCATTCAGCTAAACACCATATTTATACAGCATTTTTTTCCTAACTTCCTCAATTATCAATTAATGCTGGGCATAGCAGAGTGCAACTTATTTGCTACTGCTTGCCACTTTTTCCATTAGAAAATGCATTAGACCATGTTAAGAAAGACATATTTCTTTACATTTACTCATTCTGTGCAATCGCTACATTTTCTATATATAATTCTAGAACTATTTTTGCAAAACTAGTTAATGTTCTAATGAGAAGGATTAGACAAACTAAAATATCAACGCCGGAGCCCACATCAAAGGGAGGGAGGCGACCTATGACGTATAGGTACGTCATGGGTTAAATAGGACCTGTCACCTGGTTAAAAGTTTTTTTGAGGGTGTGTCTGGGTTTTTTTTGGGGGGAGGGGTGGTTTGGTCCATTTGTACTGTGAGAGTGGCATCTCGTTTTTTCGTATTTTGTATGCAAAGAAAAAAATTGTACAATCTTCTTCTACTCATTAAGCAGTAAGAAAATCAGGAAGAACTTGTATAATGCACAGATATCACCCGAGTGTTATACACTTTTTTTCATAGACTCATTGATTTAAATGTTTGATGTGTAACTCCGGTCAAACACGGACATGTATCCTTTTTTTTTTTCTTTTTGCAGACACATTCTGCAAGAAATCATGATCATGTGAACATTCACATAGACTATAATGGATACCTGTCCTTTCTGTGAAAAACATGGATAGAATAGCGACGTGAAAAAGGAACATCTGAATGAGGCCTTATGAGAAATCACGTGTCCTATGATGCTAATGTGGCTAGCAGCAGTTTGCACAGATGATCCCGCTTCTACTAATGTTTGTCAGTTGTATCCGTCCGTCGTTCACACTTGTGAGACACCATTTCCAATATAAAGAGTGGTGGGACATTTATTGATTATATTTTCACATATCTGTAATTAGGTCTTGGTCACACACAACAGTTATCACTGGCTGCATTTATTCATCCTCTCCAGCCCTTCAATAATTGTGTTTTCTTCCTATGGTAATATCAGACTTGTTTGGAGGACATCGATCGTGCACAAGAACACGGATATCCTGAGCGGCTACAGAGCAAAATTCTTCAGCGACAAGCAAATTGTTTGCAGAACCTGAAGCAGAGCGACATTTCTACCAATAAATCTTATAGGATGGCAAGAAAGTGCAATATGAATCACGCACGGCAAGAGCTGAAGGGAAACCCTCAGCTGAGCAACGCATCCAGCTCCCTACAGCTAGACTATAGCGCTTCCAAAGGGCGCCACTTGCTGGCTTGTGAGGATATCGCGCTCGGTGAGCTCCTGATATGCGAGGACGCTTATGTCCATGTAATAATCCCTGCCAGAGACGCCAATGCTAAGACAAATACATGGGATGTTTCCATCACAAACTGCGACCTCTTCTGTCACCACTGCCTGCTGAGGACGTTGGCTCTATTACCCTGTCGAAGCTGCAGTCTTGCCAGGTATTGTAGTAGTGAGTGCATGGACCAGGCCTGGGAACATTACCATGGCATTGAATGCTCAATGAGCGGCCTCCTTCTTGCACTTGGGGTTTTTTGCCACACGGCACTGAGGACTGTCCTGCTGACCGGTTACAGGCAGGTTGTAAAAGTTTTTTCAGATGAGACATTGGCTAGGGATGAGTTGTGTGCTGTAGACAGGCCGCACTCCAGTGACTACAAATCTTTAGTCCGTCTTCTGTCGCACAGTGAACATCACACAGGGGAGCACAAATTTCTGTGTGCACTTACTAGTGCCGCACTGTGTAAGAGGCTGGCCATTGGTTTGCCAAGAAGCACGAGAACATCGCCACCTACTGACGATCCTGCGTTACTGGATGACGACGCCCATGAAGGGCAGATACTTGGATCTGTAATTCTTCTTCACATGCTCCAGCTCCACTGTAATGCCCAGGCTGTGACTGCTGTCCACGAAGAATATGAAGGTAGGAATTTTGTTTTTCTTACTGAGATAGGACTGAATACTCAATTCTGATTCTGTTGGATAAAAAGGCAATATTAAAGCTTTACACAATCTCCATTACAAGGGTCCCCACATGAATCTGTTCGCAGGCTGTCAAGCTAATTGTGCGCACAGTGATCAGCCACTTAGGAGAGCCTGACCTTAAGAGTGAAGTTCTTCTGCAGTGCTCCCTCAGAGGTGATGAATGTCGCAGTTTTCCATTGAAATCAATGGCCTCTTTGTCTAATGTGCAGACATGTTGGGTCCTTTAAAGGGAATCTGTCACCCTAAATTGGCGGGATATTTAAATGATGGCGGTCCGGTCCGATGGGCGGTGTTTTGGGTACTTGCCTTAACCTGGTTTTCACCGCTGTCTGCATTATTTCTGGGAATTGTAGTCGTTGCCCTCCATATAACGCGCGTGCGCATTGCAATCTTGAATTGCACATGCGCAGTATGCTTTGCCCAACGGCGGGCAAAGCCGAAAATCATTAGTGTGCATGCGCCGGTTAACTATGTGCCGGAAGTACTTTGCTGTGTTCCGGGACATAGTTAACCAGCGCATGCGCGCTAATGATTTTCGGCTTTGCTCGCCGTTGGGCAGAGCATACTGCGCGTGCGCAATTCAAGATTGCAATGCGCACGAGCTTTATATGGAGGGCAACGACTACAATTCCTAGAAATAATGCAGACAGCGGCGAAAAACAGGTTAAGGCAAGTACCCAAAACACCGCCCATCGGACCAGACCGCCATCATTTAAATATCCCGCCAATTTAGGGTGACAGATTCCCTTTAAATTTCTACGTGTGTCTTTCTTAAAGGGAACCTGTCAGCAGTTTTAGCCGATATAAGATACGGCAACTGCCTTTAGGGGCTTATCTACGGCATTCTGTAATGCTGTAGATAAGCCCCCGATCTGACCTGAAAGATAAGAAAAATAAGTTTTATACTCACCCAGGGGGCGGTCCGGTCCGATGGGTGTTGCAAGTTCCGGGTCTGGCGCCTCCCATCTTCATGCGATACCGCCCTCCTGCTTGCTTCACAGGCTCCCCAGGATCGTGCTCCTGCGCAGGCGTACTGATCTGCCCTGTTGAGGGCAGAGAAAATTCCTGCAGTGCGCTTTCCCGGCGCCTGCGTACTGCGTTTTTGCTGCAGATTTGACTGACTCAGTTGAAGTCAATGAGTCGAAATCGCTGCAGAAACACAAAAAGAATTGACATGCTGCAAAAAATAAAACCCTGCAACTACTGACAGAAATTTACGGATCATGTGCACAACACTTCAGGATTGTCATTGCATTACCTTGCTTTAGTATTCCATTGCATTTTTTGAGCATTTCCATGCATAGAAAAAGCCGCGAAAACGCATCATGTGCAGATAGCCTAAGATTGGGACTAGATTTCTGCTTTTCAGCCTCTTAACAGGACTTTTCTCATTCACTGACAGCAAACTAATACTATTAAAGTAATGAGGCGCTCAAATATAAAGGGCCTGCTGTTGGTGGGTTTTCTTAAGTCAATTTTTTTTGTCTTGTAGGTTTTATGATTTTTTGCTCCTAATTCTTCAAAATGGAGAATGTTTCCTAGATTTTGTGCAAAATTAAAAATGCCCTTTTATTTTTGGCTGTGACCTACCTCTTGTTTCACTAAATGGTGCAAAATGTGCATCAAAATACTTTGTGTAAATAAAATTACTGCAGGGACTAAAGTAAATTTTCAGGAAAGTTTTGCATTTTTTTTTTTATTGTCATGCTTGCAATTAAGGCAAAACAATCTGGAAAATAAAAAACAACAACCGGCAATAGGATTTAAAAAAGGCACAAATTAAAAGAAGAATTAGTCGCCAATAAAAAACAGGCAAAAGATAGACAAAAAGCTGGTGCAATTGCAATATTGAATCTAGCTCAAAGTAACAACTGGAAAGTACACCATTAATAGACACATGGCCGATTGTACTTTTTGGCTATGACCAGCTTCATTGTAGTGTTTCTCATATAATGTGTTATTTGCTTTGTACCTTCTTGCCACGTCTTCCATGTTTACAGATTCTACTACTTCGCTGGTAGCAAGAAGCGATAGCTCCCGTCTAGCTACTGCCATATTTCCTGTCCTGAGCCTGCTGAACCATTCTTGTGACCCAAACACCAGTGTGTCCTTCCAAGGCAGAAGTGTCATGGTTAGAGCCAGCAGAGCAATAATGAAAGGTGAAGAAGTTCTCCACTGCTATGGTATGTTTCACTGCTCAAGTGTTCAAGTGCATTTTATTTATTAAACCACTTTAATCAGTATTTCATTATTGTAATTTTACTTTGACCTCTTCCCAGTGTGGGACTTAATAGTATGTCCTACCTCGGAGGCGCATACAAGGAGGGAGGGGAGCCCTCACCATTCCTTTCTCCAATTGCTGTTTTTAACCATTTAAATGCTATTGTCAGTCGACAGCAGCATTTAATTTGCCTGATTGCTGTGCACGTGTGTTTTGCATCCCATATCCCATCACTGCAACGTAATTGTGGGGTGCCGATGTGTTATCATGGCAGCCCAGTCCTACTAAAGGTCCTCATAACTGCCATATTGTTCTGCCTGTGAACGTAATTCATTCATAAGAGAATACAATTTCTCTGTATACTGCAATACAATAGCATTGTAGTATATAAATCTAGAGATCCATTAATGGGACTTAAAAGAAAAAGTAAAAAAATGAGAACAAAAAGTGTTTAAATCACCCCCTTTTCCTCCCTCAGGCTACTTTCACACATCCGTCCAATATATAAAAAGACGGATCCGGCGCAGGTTGGTGAAAAACTGATGCCACGGATCCGATTTTAAGCCGGATCCGTTGTGAACTTTTGAACCCGGAAAATGCAGTGCACGCATGCCTGGAACGGAGAGAGAGACTGGGCATGCTCAGAGTTGATAAACGGAATGTGGTGGCCGGATCAGGCTAAAGACTGATCCGGCAGCCGGATTCTCTCATTGACTTTCATTGTACCCCAGAGCCGGTTGCGCCGCATCCACTGCTGTCCGTTTTTTGCGCCGGACACAATAAACGTTACACCATGCGTTGTGTCCGGCAGCCGGCAACAAAATTTGAGACGGATCCAGCAAAAAACGGACAAAACGCAAGCACATGCGGCGCGATCCGGCGCTAATGCAACTCAATTTAGAAAAAAATGGATCCGGCGGGAAAAAAACAAACTGATCCATTTTTTCAAAAACACGCTGGATCCCGCCGGACGGCAAAAAACGGATGTGTGAAAGAGGCCTCATAGGGAATCTGTCAGCAGGATTTCACCCCCCAAACTGTTTATATGTGCATGTCCGTTCCTCATTTACTGGGAAATCAGCTATTTAATTGTTATTCCAATGAGGCTGTAAATGTGAAGCCTCTGTCACTCCAGCTCTATTCCCAGCGCCACCTCCTACTGCGTAATGGTTCCTCTGCCTTTCATTCATTGTTGTATTAAACTCTTAGATGCCTTTGCCTTATATTTGCTCCAATTGTAATTGCATCTTCCCTCCATATGACAATTCTGGACAAATGTATCATAAACTGAGTATTGGAATGTTGTGTAATCTATTGTTTTCTTCAATGTCTTTTAGGGCCTCACAAACTACGAATGAAATCTGATAAAAGGCAAGCATTGCTAAAGGATCAGTATTTTTTTACTTGCCGGTGCGATGCTTGTACCCTAGAGCAGACATTAAACGATGACACCTTCAGTGATTTCTGTTGTCTAAAGTGCCATTCCTTATTAAAGGTGATATGTTTATGTGCATCTCCAGCTTAAGTGTCTGGAAAGTAAGGTGATGATGTACACATGATTTATATGACACTTAGATGTTTCTTTTCTGTTAGGGTAATGATGAGCTGCAGTGTGTTAATAATTCCTGTGCACATCGGTTTAGAAGAGATGAAATTCTGCCCCGTCTGCAGAATCTTCAGCGCGCTGTTCATGAGGCTCAGGACCAACTGCAGAACAACCACTTAGGTGACTTTGATAGTTTCCAGACACCTCCTTCTTCTCATTGTTTGTTCCTCTGTGTGTCCTTCCATGGAGCTAAAGATATAATTTCTTCTTTATATAAGAAAGCATTGGTATACTAGTTCATACATTGATTAGCAGCAGAATAATAAATCTTCCCTACCAGTTCCAATTTATGTACTAGTTATATAATATATAAATGCTATGTGCAGATTCTCTTCTGTATTCCTATGAGATGCTGCTTCACATTGCTTCTGAAGCCTCATGACTGAAAGATCTGACAGGGAGATATACTTGTCATGATGCAGCTTCAGCATATTTGTGACTAGACTCCGTCCCATTTTCAAATCCAGAGGTATAGTGAGATTATGTAGATTGCATTACAGTGTAAACAGCAAGGTAGAAGTACAGGCTTAAAATATAACATTT
>VIAB01028614.1:17106-35757 GCA_009801035.1 Oophaga pumilio
GCCCTGCACTTGCCCGGGTATGCCGGGTGCTGACGCCGGCCCTGCTATTAGAACTATAGAAGCCCTGTCTTCCAGTATCTTCCTTAGAACTACCGGAATCAGCGTTTTCGGGGGAAAGCATACGCCAGCGTGAAGTCCCATGGAATCAGGAGGGCATCCACAGCATATGGTTCTTCTCTGGGGTTCAAAGAACAAAACTGCTGCACCTTCCTGTTCTCCCTGTTTGCGAACAGATTTATATCTGCGGACCCCCACAATCTGGTTGTAGATAGACTGATTGAACATCCATTCCCCCTGCCTGAGCTCGTAGCGGCTTAAAAAGTCGGCTTTGATGTTCTCTTTTCCTTGTATGTGCAGGGATGATAGTGACAGGAGATGAGATTCGGCCATCTGAAAAATACAATCTGTCACCTCCATCAAAGACTCGGACCGAGTTTTCCCCTGGTGGTTGATATTGGCCACAGTTACCTGATTGTCTGAGATCACACTGACATGTCAACACTGCAGGGATATAAGGAGCTCTCTTAATGCCAGCTCCACGCCTAACAACTCTTTTAGTTTAGATTACGCCTCCACCTCACCCTGTGACCAAACCTCCTGGACCCATACCTCCTCCATATGCGCCCCCATCCCCTGGGGCTAGCATCTGTATTAATAATTCGGGAGATATGGTTTACCCAGGGAACCCCTTTACAAAGGTTGGACACTTGTAACCACCAACGCAAGGAGTTTATGGTAGAGGGGGACAAACATAAATTTCTCTTAAGGCCTCCTTCCAGCTTATGCTGATTGTGTAACACTTCCCACTTTAGGGCCCTAGTATGAAATTGGGCCCAGCACACCGCAGGAATGCAAGACGTGAGTGAGCCTAGGAGTGACATTGCCCCCCTAAGGGACATGGATGGATTATTTACAACTTTCTGCACTTGATGCCGAACACACACTATCTTAGATTCTGGTAGTCGACACTCCTGGACCCCGGAGTCGAGGATGAGTCCAAGAAACTCCTGCACCCTTAGGGACTGCAACCGGGACTTTTTGAAATTAATAATCCACCCCAATTCTTCTAGAATTGATATCACTCGCTCCAACTGAGTTTTGCAATGCTGAAGCAAGCGATTAGGAAGTCGTCCAAATAGGGGACCACCAGTATATCTTGCTCATGGAGATGTGCCATCACTTCTGCGACTATTTTGGTGAATACTCGAGGAGCAATGGCGAGGCCGAACGGAAGGGCTCTGAACTGAAAATGATTTATCACACCGCCCAGGAATACTGCCACTCTAAGGCCTCTTTCACACATCCGTTTTTTTGTATCAGGCATGATCCGGCGTGTTGCTAAAAAAGCGGATCCGGTACCGGATGCGTTTTTTTACCATTGACTTTCATTAGTGTGCCTGATGTCATTGCGTTGTATCCTTTTTTTGTCCGGATCCGGCGGAAATGTACATTCCGGCGGCCGGACAAAACGGTGCATGTAACGTTTTTTTTGTTTGCCGGAGCCGCCTGATGTGCCTGAAGCGGCGCATCAGGCGGCCGGAAACAATAGAAGTCAATGGAACCGGATCAGACTTTTGTGCAATCCGTCAAAAGTCTGATCCGGATTCTGGAAATCTACTACTACTACTACTACTACTACTACTACTACTACATTTTCCAGTGTCTCCGGGCATCCAAAACCCTCTTTTTCTGGGTTCAAAAGTTCAGGTCGGATCCAGCAAAAAAACGGATCCGTTGCATCAGTTTTTTTATTTCAGCGCCGGATCCGTCCCTTCAGATGTTCGACGGATCATGCCTGATACAAAAAAACGGATGTGTGAAAGAGGCCTAAGATACTGCTGAAACGCTGGATGTATCGGGATGTGATAGTAGGCGTCTTTAAGATCTAATACTATCATGAAGCAATCTTTAAAGAGCGGCTTTATTGCCGACCTCACCGACTCCATCTTAAAAGAATTTATTCAGACCTTTTAGGTTAATGATGGTCCGAAAGGAACCATCTGGTTTCTTAATCAGGAAGAGGGGGGAATAGAACCCTTTACCTCTTTCTGACCCAGGAACATCTATCAGGACTGCCTTCTGCCGTAGTTTCTGGACCTCTGATTCAAACGCCTGTTGCTCTGCTGGTGAAGAATGAGTGGGAGTCAATTTAAAGCTGTCACGAGGTATTCTCAGGAACTCAAATTGAAGACCTGTGCTAATGATACCCTGTATCCAAGCACTGTTCGAAATTTTTGACCAGGCCGGGTAGAAAGCCGAGAGCCTCCCCCCCACCTGGGTCGGCAGTCATTTGGGCGGTTTCCTGCGATCTTTGTAGGAACCGAACATATAGCCCCTACCTTTCTTCCTGCTATCCCATCTAGCCTTATCTCTAGATGATGTCCTACGGCTGGACCACCTTCTACCGGTGTCACGTCTGTATGAAGGGCCCGCTAGGGTAGGGATTCTCTTCTTGCTGTCTTCTGCCCTCCCCAAGAGCTCGTCAAATACTGGCCCAAACAGATGTTCTCCCTCACAAGGGATACTACACAATTTAGTTATGACCTGAATATCCCCTGGCCAGCATTTTAGCCATATGGCCCGGCGAGCAGCATTGGACAGGGCCGCAGTTCTTGCCGCTAGCCTGACTGAATCCGACGAAGCGTCCGATAGGCTGTCGCCCCCTGAATCATGAGAAGGGAAGATAGGATATTGTCTCCCTAAGGCTACTTTCACACATGAGTTTTTTGACGTCAGGCGCGATCCGGCGTGTTTTTAAAAAAGCGGATCCGGTACCGGATGCGTTTTTTTGGCATTGACTTTCATTAGCGCCGGATCGCACCTGATGTCATTGCGTTGCATCCGTTTTTGGCCGGAAATGTACATTCCGGCGGCCGGACAAGACGTTGACTGCAACGTTTTGTTTTTTTTCCGGAGCCGCCTTATAGTGCCTGATAGTGCCTAAATCGGCGCATCAGGCGGCCGGAAATAATGCAAGTCTATGGAACCGGACCAGTCTTTTGTGCAATCCGTCAAAAGACTGATCCGGGTACCAAGGTCTCTCTCTCTCACCTGCATTTTACACATAGAAAATTTATTTTTCCGGGTTGAAAAGGTCAGGTCGGATCCGGCAACAAAACTGATCAGTTGCATCAGTTTTTTCAAAATCAGCGCCGGATCCGTCCTATCAGGTATACAACGGATTATGCCTGACACAAAAAAACTGATGTGTGAAAGTAGCCTTAGCTGTTCCTCCAACCGTTCTAACCAGATCATTAGTGATCTGGCAGTGCAGGTAACCGCTACTGCAGGTCTAAGGGTACCTGCCGATGTTTCCCTGGCGCCCTTTAGAAAGACCTCCGCCTTTCTGTCTAGTGGGTCCTTTAAACTTCCCATGTCCTCAAACGGCAGAGAAGCTTTCCTGGAAGCTCTGGCGATTGCTGTGTCCAGCTTTGGCGCCTTATCCCATGAGGACGAGGCTGATTCCTCAAACTATGCGATGCCTGACCAGTGGTAACCTTTTTTACTGCCGGTTACAGCAGCTGGCTGACACGCTGTCCTCTGTGTGACAGCGTGGGAAGAGAGGATGCCCAGTGGCTGTGACTAGTGATGACTTCAGTAAGGTTACCGTCGGTCAGAGTCGGTGTTTCCCACACTGTCACACAGATGACAAGGTGGGAACTGCCAGATGTTTGCACCCCCTATTTGGGGTCTGGATTCGGGATCAAGTTTG
Source organism: Oophaga pumilio (assembly GCA_009801035.1). Taxonomy (NCBI): domain Eukaryota; kingdom Metazoa; phylum Chordata; class Amphibia; order Anura; family Dendrobatidae; genus Oophaga; species Oophaga pumilio. Next base: position 20,819 of record VIAB01028614.1, read on the forward strand.
GGTACCGTTTTTTATAAAGTTCTGCTGAACCCAATGGACCCGAACATTCACGGAACTGCCCATCCCGATTTACAAGCATTATCTGACAGGACCCATTCATAAAAATAAGAATACCACTTTAAGAAACTCCCAAAAGAGGTTGTAGATGAGATTTCTCCTACCATGGACTGTTCTCCATTAGCCAGAGCAGTAAATCTCTGTAGAAATGGCTAGTACTGATGGGCTTTAACACCTTCCTAATGCAGGATATAATGGGACAGCTTATTTTAGTTCCTCATGTATGAAGCGGATACAAGAGCTGAGCCCCACCGTACTCAACGAGCTCCAATCTCTGCTGATTGCACTAACATTGGCATGCATGTGTATCCCAGCCTTCATAGGAGAGCATCATTGTCTCTATATACAACAGTACTGTACAAGAACAGACTATCTTTGCCCACTAAAGTCAGCCAGCTGTCTGTGCACTGCTGTAGGAGCTGGGATTACAAGAATACTGTAAATACAAGAACACGTGGTCAGACCATCCCTGTCCTCTGCAGTGCCTCCTAGTAATCCAGCTGTCTGTACACTAGTGTAGGGGCCAAGGACTACAACAGTACAGTACAAGAACACGTGATCAGACTATCCCTGCCCCTAATGTCAGCCAGCTGTCTGTGCGCTGCTGTAGGGGCCAAGGACTACGACAATACTGTACAAGAACACGCGGCAGACCATCCCTGCCCCCTCCCCAGTGCCCCTTAATGTCAGCCAGCTATCTGTGCACTGCTGTGGGGCCGAGGACTACAACAATACTGTACAAGAACATGCTGTCAGACCATTCCTCCCCTCTGCAGTGCCCCCCAATGTCAGACAGCTGTCTGTGAACTGCTGTAGGGGCTGGGGACTACAACAGTACTGTACAAGAACACGTGGTCAGACTATCCCTACCCCTAATGTCAGCCAGCTATCTGCGCTGCTGTCGGGGCCAGGGACTTCGACAGTACTGTACAAGAACATGGGGTCAGACCATCTCTATCCTCCGCAGTTCTCCCTAAAGTCAGCCAGCTGTCTGGGCACTGCTGTAGGGGCCGAGGACTACAACAATACTGTACAAGAACACGCGATCAGACCATCCCACCCCTCCGCAGTGCCTCCCAATGCCAGCTAGCTGTCTGTGCACTCCTGTAGAGGCCTGATGACTACGACAATACTGTACAAGAACCCGCGGTCAGACCATCCTTGCCCTCTGCAGTGCCCCCTAATGTCAGCCAGCTGTCTGTGCGCTGCTGTAGGGGCCAGGGGAACACAACACTACTGTACAAGGAAAACGAAGGGAGGTATCAGTTATGCGCTGCCGAGATGGAATAATCCTTAAAATCAAAACATTTATTTGAACAGGTTTAAAAGTCAGTGCTTTTCGAGGTCACGCTGGACCTCTTCATCAGGACAAACCCGATTTGTCCTGATGAAGAGGTCTTGCGTGACCTCGAAACACGTTGACTTTCAAACCTGTTCAAATAAATGTTTTGATTTTAAGGATTATTCCATCACAGCAGCGAATAAGTGATACTTCCCTTCATTTTCCTTTATACCAGTGGTCGTTCTCTCAACCGATATCTATGCAGCAGCTGTTATATGCCGTTTATGTGTTGCCATTAAGAAACTCAGCAAAGTGAGTATATCTCCCCTTTTCCTGACACCCCATTATCATTGGATAAGATCCTATTGTGCTTTGTCTCTTCCCAGTTTATTTCCTTATTTAATACTGTACAAGAACACACGATTAAACCATCCCTGCACCCTCACCAGTGCTCCCTAATGTCAACCAGCTGTCTGTGCACTGCTGTAGGAGTCAGGGACTACAACAATACTGTTCAAGAACATGCGGTCAAACCATCCCTGCCCTCTGCAGTGCCCCTAAAGTCAGCCAACTGACACTGCTGTAGGGGCCGGAGACTACAACAGTACTGTACAAGAACACGTGATCAGACTATCCCTGCCCTCCGTGATCAGACTATCCCTGCCCTCCGCAGTGCCCCCTAATGTAAGCCAGCTGTCTGTGCGCTGCTGTGGGGGTTGTAGACAGCACAGTAGTAATGCCAGTGCCTGGGCCATCAAGAGAAATATTTCACCAAGGTTTTCTGTAAAGCGCGCAGAGCTGAATAATATAAGGCTCTTGTGTAATCTGCTGCTATATTTCTGTATTCTCAGAACTTAAACTTACCTGCCAAGAAGACAGCATGAAGTATGAGGAAACAGCTAGTCAGAAATCACAGGTACCTGTGCCATCATCTTATGTCATCAGAAAATAACTAATTGTTCAAATCAACTTTATGTCAAATGTATTTTTTAGTTTGGATGATAAAACAATATCAGGCGGCGCTGCTGTAATAAAGAATCCTTGGGACCAAGATGAGTTAAACGGTTTGTATTTCCACAACACGTCTCAATGCTGAACTAACGTCTTTTTCGGATGCAATTGTTTTTTTTAATTTGAAAATTACGCTAGCCCAGGGCTGGGACGCATTGTGGAAATACAAACCGGAGGATCCTGTATATTGTCATGCTGGTGGATGTGGACCCACTGCGCTACAGGCAAGGCTTACTCTGGAGGGTCCTAACTAAGTGACTACTTGGTCTTCACTAGAGCCTCTTATGGTGAGGTTAGGCTTGAGCAGCAGGTAGCCGCTGGGTACCACTCCAGGGCAATCCCCGGTACTAAGGCATGACCAGATACTCATGCTGATTCAAACACTATTCAAACACTATATATTCGGGAACACTAAGCAGCATGTACACTGGTGCTGGTTCAGACAGTGCATATTTTGATACAGATGTTAAAAGGATAGGTAACAGTTTCAGGTGCTGGTTCAGACTAGACAGGTTGAGTAAGGCAGTACTGGTTCACGTCCAGATTAATAGGACAGGTACGAGAACAGGGACCTGACAATTGACAACAGACTTGGCAGCTTGCAGACAATTATTTAAATAGTGATGTTACTCAAGCACCTCCCTATAGGCAAAGGTGCCTTAAATACTTAGCATGTCCCAGCTATTGGTTGGGGGCACATCAGGACTGCGGGCTACCCCTTTAATAAGCAGAGAGCTCACAGTCACTAAGTGCGCTGCCAGGAGATCTGCAAGGGCACTTGGACATGGAAGCCGGAGCAGAGGACGCAACTGGGCGGTTGAGGCAATGAGCAGACAGGAACCATGCAGGGATGCTGGCATTACAGTACTCCCTCCCCCCCCCCCCGTATGCCTCCTATTCAAGCCCGTAAGGAATCTCTCCAGAAGAAGTGGGGCATGAATATTCTCCTTGGGCTCCGATGATCTCTCTTAGGGACCAAATCCATTTCAATCCACATAAAAAAAGGTCTTACTTATCATCCATTGCCAGGATGCTCTCCTTCTCAAAGAGACCCTCAGAGCTGACGGGCGCAGGAGTAGAATCAGGATCCTTGAAGAAGTGGCTTAAGACGACTGGTTTGAGGAGAGATATGTGGAAGGAGTTAGACACTTGTATTGAGGGACAGATAAAAGCGAGGACCCAACTTATGAGATCAAATCTTGAGACAGATGTTTTTAAAGGAGAGTCACACCTTATCTCCTGCCTGAAAACATGGTGGATCCATGTGTCTTTTGTCACCATGTTTTTTCATGGCAAATAACAGCAACCACCTAGCTTGGTGCAGGTTCTGCCTTTGTGTAGACTGCAGGTAGGCCAAGTTCTTATAGTCGGAGAATATGACGACTGGATGGATTGGCCCTTTGAGTAACGCCATTCCTCTAGAGCCATCTTAATTGTCAATAACTCTCAATCGCCTACCGAGTAGTTTAGTTCAGGGGCAGAGAAGGCCTTGGAGAAGAAAAACCAGGTTACCATTCAGCCAGAGGAAGACTTCTGCATGAAAATTGCCCCTGCTCCAGAGAATGAAGCATCCACTTCCAGAAAGAATTGTTGCTGATCTTAGGTCTATGTAGCACTGTAGAAGAAGAGAAGGCCTGCATTAGAGAGAGGTCTAAGGGGTAAGGTTTCTCCTTGTGGAGAGTGACATACCAGCTCTGACTTGTCAAGGTGAGGAGGCTTATTCGCCGTGCAATGCTCCTCTGGGAAATTTAATATGCAAATTGCCTCTTCAGAGAAAAAGAGGACTTGAACTCTATAGCGCCACCTGTTGGAAGTAGCGATCCTACAAGTCACAATCAACCCTTTAACGAGTCTTGCAATATGGCTTAGCATAAAAGCCAAATCGGTATCTCAATTTGCAGACACGGTGTTTTGGGCTATTGCCCCTCGTCAGTGCAAAGTATGAGAACTGATTTGGCTAGGTGAGAGGCTCTGGACTGAGGTCTAAGTGGTAAGGTTTCTCCTTTTGTGAAAAGTGACATACCAGCTCTGGCTTGTCAAGGTAAGGAGGCTTATTCGCCGTGCAATGCTCCTCTGGGAAATTTAATATGCGAATTTCCTCTTTAGAAAGAAAGAGGACTTGAACCCTGTAGCGCCACCTGTTGGTTGGAAGTAGTGATCCTACAAGTCACAATCAACCCTTTAACGAGTCTTGCAATATGACTTAGGATAAAAGCCAAATCAGTATCTCAGTTTGCAGACACGGTGTTTCGGGCTATTGGGCCTCGTCAGTGCAAAGTATGAGAACTGATTTGTCTAGGTGAGAGGCTCTGGACTGAGGTCTAAGGGGTAAGGTTTCTCCTTTTGTGAAGAATGACTTACCAGCTCTGGCTTGTCAAGGTAAAGAGGCTTATTCGCCGTGCAATGCTCCTCTGGGAAATTCAATATGCAGATTGCCTCTTCAGAGAAAAAGAGGACTTGAACTCTATAGCGCCACCTGTTGGAAGTAGCGATCCTACAAGTCACAATCCGCCTAGCCAAATAAGTTCTCATACTTTGCACTGACGAGGGCCAGTAGCCTGAAACACCGTGTCTACAAATTGAGATACTGATTTGGCTTTTATCCTAAGTCATAATGCAAGACTCGTTAAAGGGTTGATTGTAACTTGTAGAATCGCCAAATCCAACAGGTGGCGCTATAGAGTTTAAGTCCTCTTTTTCTCTGAAGAGGCAATTTGCATATTGTATTAGAGAGAGAATTGCATCCTCGGCCTGCAGAGTCCAGATTCTCGCCCTTGCAGATTATCACTGAAATGGGGGCGGTGCAAGATGAGAAATGAGGAATAAACTGGCTGTAATAGTTGACAAATCCCAAAAATCGCTGAATTGCCTTAACGCCAGTTGGACTCGGCCATTTGAGAATAGAATACAACTTCTCAGGATCTATCTTCAAGACCGTGGCCGAAATTATATAACCTAGGAAAGGTAGAGTGGACTGTTCAAAGATGCATTTTTAAAATTTGGTGTATAGGCGATTCTCCCTACATCTTTGCAAGACCTGGCGAACGTTCCTTCTATGAGAGGGCAGATCTGAAGAAAAGATTAAGATATCCAAATAAACCACCACAGAACAGTAAAATAGATTTTGGAAGACAGCTGGGGCATTACTGAACCCAAATGGCATAACACAATACTCGTAGTGACATCTCCTTCGCGTATGCAGATTAGATTGTATGCTCCTCTCCGATCAAGCTTGGTGAATATCTTGGCACCTCTAAGACGATCAAACAATTCCAGAATCAGTGGCAACGGATGGTTGTTTTTGATCATGTTCTAGTTGAAACCTTTGTAATCTATACAAGGTCAGAGAGTTCCATCTTTCTTGAAACCAGCTCCTGCCGATGAGGATGACTTCTGGATGAATCCACTTGCCAGATTCTTCGCAATGTAATCGGATATTGCTTGAGTTTCAGCTTGAGACAAAGGGTAGATACAGCCTCGAGAAGGTGAAGATCCCGGGAGCTAGTCAATGGGACAACCATACGCCTGTGTAGAGGTAACGTCTCTGCTTCTTTGTTATCAAAGACATCAGCATATTAACAGTAAGCAGGTAGCAAGCCTTGCAGGCTAGATGGAGTCACCGTCAGCTTAACTGGACGTATAGGGACAAGACACCTCTCGTAGCAAGAATGTCCCTGAGGAGGCACTTCACTGGATCTCCAGTCTAGGACAAGTTCGTGGACACGTAACCATGCCAGGCCCAGAGAAAGAGAATGCGACAGGCTAGGAAGCATATAGAAAGCGATTCTCTGCATGTACATACCCAAAGCTCTGGCTGCTCAGTAACAAAATGAATGACTTCAGATACGGCCCTTCCATTGACAGACGACATCATTAAAGGACTCTGAAGGCTTCAGACGGGAATCTGGTGCCAATCCACCATAGCCTGCTATATGGAGTTTCCAGCCAACGCGGAATCTAGGTAAGCAGTCTCAGTGAACTGGGTATCTCCATTTGACACAGATACGAATAGAGTCAATGGTAGAGAGGAATTACTTTTGCCTTGGGTAGCCTCTCCAACAAAGCCTAGACTTGGGAGTTTCCCGATTTCTTAGGACAAGAGCGGTTAAGGTGTCCCTTACTACCATAGTAGTATCACAATCCCTTGGCTCAACCAATCTCCTGCTGTAGCTCATCCAGCTTTATATGGTCAACCTGCATAGGTTCAGGGGAGACTGGTGACGCAGAGAAAAGAGCGTCCTCTGGAAAGACGGAGCCAGGCGTAGCGTTTTTCTCACGTGCCATCTCTCTGGAGCGTTCCTGGAACTTGAGGTCGATAGGGATAGCCAGGGAAATTAGATAATCTAAAGTAGTGGAAATGTCTTTAATTCTTCTGGACAGTCCCTTCTAGAAGGCGGTTCCCACCATCTCATCTTTCTAGCCAAGTTTGGAAGACAGGGTTTCGGAATCGGACTGCACTGATTGATGAACAAACGGCATTACTTGGAATCTCCATCATATTGTGGTGGAGCAGATAGGCGAGGACCAGCTCTGGGTGCGTTGGTTGCTGGCTGCTCAGTCACTGCTGCAACTCGGACTGGAGCGGATGAAGCAGCCGATGTCAGCGCGTCCAAGCAGGTTTTAACAGACCATAAGTAGGCCAAGATTTTATCCTGCTGATCTCTTTGATAGGCCTTCTCCTGGAATAACTCGAGAGCAGAGGGGTGTTGGGGTCAGCGGGGTCCATGGCCTGAGCAAACTATCACGCTGGTGGGTGTGGACCCCTTTTGCGCCACGGGCCGGGCTTACCTTGGAAGGGTGCAACTAAGCGACTACCTGGTCTTCACTAGAGCCTCTGATGGTGAGGTTAGAATTGAGCTGCAGGTAGCCGCCAAATACCACTCCAGAGCATCAGTATCCGGTTCTAAGGCAGGACCGGATACTGATGCTGGTTCAGACAGTATGAATTCGGGAGCACTAGACAGGACGGACACTGGTGCTGGTTCAGACAGTGCGGATTCTGGTACAGGTATTGACAGGAGTAACAAGTTCAGGCGCTCATTCAGACTAGATGGGTTCAGGAAGGCAAAACTGGTTTAGGTTTAGAGTAACAGAATGGGTACGAGAACAGGGACCTGACAATGGACTTAGTAGCTTACAGACAAACTAAACACTGATGTTGCTCCCTACAGGTGAAGGTGCTTTAAATACTTAGCGCCTCCCAGCTATTGGTTTGTGACACATCCAGAGTCCCCTGTGAGAATCGGGGAGCGCTCGCTGCCAGGAGACCTGCACAGCGTGCACAGGCATACATAGGCCCTGGGACACGGAAGCCGGAGCAGAGGACACAGCTGGGCGGTCGAGGTGGTGAGCATGTCGGCATTCTTGCCAGGAGGAGGGAGGGTAACCATGCAGGAATGCCGGCGTTACATATATAGATGTGTTATCAGTCATTGTACAGGAGGAGGAAGAGGTGAGCTGTGACATCACCTATTGTGAATGGTAGATCCTGTGTTATCTACTGTATATAGCAGTGTTATTAGTCATTTGTACAGGATGAGGAGGTGAGCTGTGATATCACCAATTGTGAATATTGGATCCTGTGTTATCTGCTATATATAGAAGTGTAATCATTCATTGAACAGTAGGAGGAGGTGAGTTGTGACATCACCTATTGCAAATGGTGGATCTTGTGTTATGAACCATATATAGAGGTTTTAACAGTAATTGTACAGGAGGAAGATGGAGGTGATCTGTGACGTCATCTATTATGAATTGTGAATTCTGTGTTATCTACTGTATATAGAGGTGTTATCAGTCGTTGTGCAGGAGGAGGAGGAGAAGAAGGTGAGCTGTGACATCAACTATTGTGAATGGTGGATTCTGTGTTATCTACTGTATATAGTGCAGGGATCTGTACTCACTCTGCTGCAGTTGAGGTAGGCACAGGAAGCAGTATTGCTGAAATGTCCAAGCAAGTTTATTGAAACTGCATAAACTTCTCCGGATGGCAAAACAAACAAACAGCCTTTTTCAGCACAAAGTGAAAACAAACATAAAATAAACAGTCCATATAGCGCTGCGGGTGCGCCCGCTCAGGTCAGTGTCTTTAGCAACACACACTGGAGGTCCTCACACCTCCAGCCACAGACAATGAATGAGACATCTGGCCTCCATTTTATTAGCCAAACCACATCCCTGGGGTTGGGATGTGTGAGCGGTCATTCCCACCCATCTCTTATGACCACTTGTAAAACCCAGCCATGGAATGGCCCAAATAACTCTCAGCACTATATGTGCTGGAGCATACTTCCGAACTCACATCACCGCAGCTAACAGCCGCGATGACATATATCTCCCCTTAAGGACTTGTCCGGCAGCCATATTACTAAAGAGATGTTATCAGTCATTGTACAGGAGGAGGGGTAGGCGAGCTGTGACATGCACCCGGCACCTTCTCTAATGGACAGCACAGTGGCTCAGTGGTTAGCACGGCAGCCTTGCAGCGCTGGGATCCTGGGTTTCATCAAACACGCCAAAGACATACTGATAGGGAATCTAGATTGTAAGCCCCATTGGGGACAGTGATGATAATGTATGTAAAGCACTACAGAATAAGATTGTGCTATATAAACAAAGCATAATAAAAAAATAAATAAATCTGCAGTGACTGGAGCTAGCTCTGGTCTGATCGGTGCTGTTTTACCTGTAAATGAGTGCCATTTAGGAGTGCAATCCAGGTGTCATGCCATTTCAGGTGCCAGCTGTGGGGAGGTTGCAAGATGCCCATGGATTTCCATGATAGCAGTAGCTTGCTGTAGCCCCCCAACACTCCACGGCTGCTGTCTTGGTACTACTATGTGACTGGGCTTCTGCTATTGTGTATTCTCCAACAAATGATAATGTCTAATAAGTCTTTACTATGGCTTCTTTAGCAAAATGTGTCCATGCCAGCAGCTTCCACCTCTACCACCGATGGCCGAAAGACCCGGAGTGGACGGATTGTTCCAGATACGGTCAGTCAAAGTCACAGCAATCAAAGGAAGCTTATTGATTTCTTATTAACCACAATCAACGAATGGGGTTTTGATAAATTAGTCTGGTACGTGAATATCACTATTGATAGATCAAGCGAAATGTGGGAAATATATTCTGAGTATTGCCGGAGGAGCTCTAGAAATAAAGAAAGTATCTCTTCTAAATAAGTAAGTGGACCCTGGCATATGGAGGCTGAAAATTATATCTGTAAAAAATAAAGCTATAAAATAATGAAAGAAGCAATAACAAATCAACGTTTCACAATTTTTTATCTTCCAATGCACGGTCTATAATATTCCTGCAAAATCAGATTGACCTAAACATAGACAAAACACTACAATACTCATCTCTATTTTTGTGTTTCGTGTTCTGATGCAATATGCTTTTCCTCTTAAGTGTAAAATATTTACACCCAACTATTCTACACCCATGTACACCGATAGTGAGTGGGACGGGCTTAGAAATGTCATAGTGGTCTTTGTTCTGGTCTAACATGACAGCGGTATCATATATAGGAGCTCTAACATTGCAGACTTGGACCCTGACTGCACTGGCAGGGTCCCATCAGAGAAACCTACTGAATACTTGTCCTGCTGTCCCGTACAGTCTCTTTGTACACCTGTTACTCTGCCTGCCCACCATCTCCTTCAGTCTGTTCACCAAGACTCATACGTTAACCTACTTATCTTATAAAATTTCCCCCACTGTTCCCAAAAGGAAAGTTCCTAGGCTCTTTACTATGTACTACAGAGAGGTTTTGCCTTCATACTGGTTACTGCCAGTACATCTTTCTTGTAGGTTGCCTAGTATAAATGGAATTGAATTCTACAATACATTCTGCATTGGCCAAAACTGGGAATTTTTTTTTTGTAATTCACCAGCATCTCTACTCTGCACACACTTACATTAGTTAAATAAACAATTCCCTTGTGATCTGGTCTTACCAGGAATCAAACTACCAACTTGCCTCAGTGTGGGCAGCAGCTGAAGCTGTGAGCCACATCCTACACTGACACATACGGAATGATTTTCTATACTTGCTGCATTTCAGGCTCTGAGCCCACAGGCAGATTATACTGATAGGCCGGGGTAAGACTAGCGTATGGCATCTGATGGGAGAGCATCGGATGCGATATGCTAATGACCCTCGGCTCCTGCTCTGCTGCGAGCGGGAGCCGAGTGTCATGCGACTGTGCTCCTAGCCTCTCGCACAGAGCGGATCGGAGCACAGATGCGGAGAAATGAATTTCTCCTTCGCCTCATTGGGAAACGTGGTATTTTCCTGAAGAAGGGGTGGTATTCACCCTGAAACGCGTAAATTAAACCACTTCTTAACTGCTACTACGTCTTGGAAATTTATTATTTGGGCAGCGCGGACTGGAATCCACATCTTTTCTGCAGTATAATGAGGCAAAGGAGAAATAGGGATTTTTGTGTACTCACCATAAAATCCTTTTCTCCGAGACGGTCATTGGGAGACACAGCACCCACCCTTTTAGTCTAACGACTTCTGCTTGTCTCTTTCATTCGATGTGTTGATCTCTAATATTATGTGAATGATCATAATATTATGTGAATGATAGCACTTTGATATGATGTTAATTATCCCCTACTGCTTTTGCACTGAATTGGTTCAGGATAGAGCCAGCAGAGGGTGTATACTGCAGGAGGAGGAGCCAATTTCTTTGTGTATTAGCTTAGTGTCCTCCTAGTGGCAGCAGCATAACACCCATGGTCTGTGTCTCCCAATGAGTGTCTCGGAGAAAAGGATTTTATGGTGAGTACACAAAAATCCCTATTTGTCTATCTCCTCCATTGTCGGCATATATTGCACATCACTCGGATGATATTCGAGTGATGTGCGTTGTCTCATTCGCACCCATAGGCTTATATGGGTGTGAGTGAGCTGAGACTCGGCCGAGTGTCGGTGACAATCGCAGCATGCTGAGATTTCACTCGCACGTAGAAAATGGCTGAGGAAAAAAACGCTGATGGGAGTTGCCCCATAGATGAATACTGGTCCAAGTGCTATGCAATGTTTTATTGCATAGCACTCGTCCGTATTTATCGCTAGTGTGACTCCGGCCATACATAGAGATATATCTGTACACAGCAGTGTGTTTCTATGACCCTGTATTCCAATGGTAAATAAAAAGTCAGATTTTTTTCTTCCTTTAAAATTATTAACCCTTTCACCCCAAAGCCTGTTTTTACCTTCCTGACCAGGCCAATTTTTTCAGTTCTGAACACTCACTTTATGAGGTCATAACTCTGGAAAGCTTCAATGGATCCCGGTGATTCGGAGATTATTCTTTGTGACATATTGTACTTCATGATAGTGATAAAATTTATTTGATATGACTTACGTTTATTTGTGAAAAAATTGGAAATTTTACAAAAATGTGGAAAATTTTGGAAACTTAAATCAGAGAGTTACGTCACACAAAATAGTTAATAAATAGCATTTCCCACATGTCAACTTTACATCAGCACAGTTTTTAAAATATAATTTTTTTTGTTAAGACGCTATAAGGGTTAAAAGTTGACCAGCGATTTCTCATTTTTAGAACAAAATTTACAAAACCATTTTTTTAGGGACCACATCACATTTGAAGTGACTTTGAGGGACCTATATGACAGAAAATACCCAAAAGTTACACCATGCTAAGTACCCCTCAAGGTACTCAAAACCACTTTCAAGAAGTTTATTAACCCTTCAGGTGCTTCACAGGAATTAATGGAATATGGCGGGGAAAAATAAAGTATAACTTTTTTCACAAAAATTTTCCTTTAGATCGGGGGTGGGCAATTAATTTTCCCGAGGGGCCACATGAGAGACCATGACTGTTGTGGAGGGCCGAACCAATAGCTTGAAATTAATTCTACTCAATATTAATTTATTAATATTAATTGTATCACTTAATATTGAGCAGAATTAAGAATGCTGACACCCTCCTATATATCTTTGAACCCAAGTACATTGTATATAATGTGAACCCTCTCACAGCTCCTTATATACAGAATGAGCCTCACACATCCTCCCCATATACAGCATGAGCTTCACACAGCCTCCTTAAATACAGCATGGGCCCCACACAGCCTCCCTATGTACAGCATGAGCCCCACACAGCCTCCCCATGTACAGCATGAGCCCCACACAGCCTCCCCATGTACAGCATGAGCCCCCCACAGCTTCCCCATGTACAGCATGAGCCCTACGCAGCCTCCCCATGTACAGCATGAGCCCTACACAGCCTCCTCATATACTGCATGAGACCCCCACAGCCTCACCATATACAGCATGAGCCCCAGACAGCCTCCCTATATACTGCATGAGCACCATAGTTTCCCCATATAATGCATGAGGCCCCCACAGCCTCCCCATATACTGCATGAGGCCCCCTCAGCCTTCCCTATATTGCATGAGCCCCACACAGCCTCGCCATATACAGAATGAGCCCCACATAGCCTCCCCATATACTGCATGAGCCCCACAGTTTCCCCATATACTGTATGAGGCCCCACACAGCCTCCCCATATAGTGCATGAGCCCCACACAGCCTCTCCATATACTGCATGAGCCCCACACAGCCTCCCCATATAGTGCATGAGGCCCCCGCAGTCTCCCCATATACTGCATGAGGCCCCCACAACCTCCCCATATACTGCATGAGGCCCCCACAGTTTCCCCATATACTGCATGAGGCCCCCACAACCTCCCCATATACTGCATGAGGCCTCCACAGCCTCCCCATATACTGCATGAGCCCCACACAGCCTCCCTATATATTCTGCATGAGTCTCACACAGCCTTTCCATATACTGCATGGGGCCCCCATAGCCTCCCCATGTGTAGCATGTCACCCCATAGTCTCCCCATGTGCTAAATGTCACCCCCGTAGCTTCCCCATGTGCAGCATGTCACTCCCATAGCCTTCCTATGTTCTGCATAATAGCCCCATAGAATCCCCATGTGCAGCATGTCACCCCCATAGAATCCCCATGTGCTGTATGTCACCCCCATAGAATCCCCATGTGCTGTATGTCACCCCCATGAATCCCCATGTGCTGTATGTCACCCTCATAGAATCACCATGTGCTGTGTCACCCCCATAGAATCCCTATGTTCTGCACGACAGCCCCATAGAATCCCCATGTGTTGTATGTCACTCCCATAGAATCCTCATGTGCTGTATGTCACCACCATAGAATCCCCATGTGCTGTATGTCACTCCCATAGAATCCCTATGTTCATACACATGAAAAAAAAAGAACATCACATACTCACCTCGGTCCCATTCCCTGGCGCTCTGCTTCTGCTTCTGTTGCTGTCTCCGGTGTGCTGACTCTCCGGCGGTACACAGCTGATGTGATGAAATGACGTCATCACGTCAGCTGTTTTGCACGCTGATTGGTGGAGGAAATGGCTGGAGGCCCCTCCTCCACCAATGCTGACTGCGCCTAGGGAGACAACAGGGACAGCGAGCGGGCGGGCACGGTGCCCAGGTCTGCTTTAGAATCATTTTTTTTTTACTTTCACAAGGATAACAGGAAAAAATGGACCATGAAATTTGTTGTGCAATTTCTTCTGAGCATGCCGATACACCATATGTGGGAGAAAACCACTGTTTGGGTGCAATGCAGGGCTCGGAAGAAAAGGAGCCCCATTTAACTTTTGGAAGTTAAAATTTCCTGGAATAATTAATGGATGCCATGTCGCGTTTGGAGAGCCAATGATGTGCCCAAATCGTGGAAACCCTCCACAAGTTACTCTATTTTGGAAACTAGACCCCACAAGAAACTTATTTAGATGTGTGGTGAGCACCTTGAAACCCCAGGTGCTTCACAGAAGTGTAACGAATGGAAGCGGAGGCAGAGATGGTGAAGTTCACATTCGTCTTTTATTTTTAACGTGGAACCTCGAGTCCGCGGTCCGGGGGGCTCCGAAGGGGGCGTGACTAGTGAGCCCCGGGTACCCGTAGTAAGGCCCCTCGAACAGGACCAGAATGGAATACCCGGAGGACACAGGTGCTACCTCCAGTTAGACCCCGGACACGTGGCAGCTGTCCCAGAGGGACCAAAAGGGGTAACAGGTAAAATAGCAGAAACCGTGGAGGGTTAGACGGAGATGAGGAAGGTCCTGGTTCAGAGTGGATGGTAGCAGGCTGGCTCCAGTGACCTTGTCCACGGATACGGATGGCTGAAGGCGGAACGGGAAGAGACTTGTGCCAGTAATAACCGAGATTGTCAGAGATAGCCGGATACAGGATACCAATGATCTGTGGAGACAAATAGAATGAGAGAAGCACAGAGACTGCTAACGCAGCGCAGACAGATCAGAGTCAGAACCGGATGTAGCAATGATAGAAACACGTTGCTCCGGCACTCCCCTTAAGGTGGAGTGACCAGATATAGTAATGAGTGCGCTGCCATTGGTTGATTCACATTTTTCAAAAAATGCACGCTGCCCCTTTAAGAGAGACGGTGGGAGCAGCCTTGCGTCCTAAGCATTCCTCCTAGAGGCCTGTATGTACATTATACTGCATATTAGGTATGGAGCATTAGAACTGTT
>VIAB01028618.1:11427-21771 GCA_009801035.1 Oophaga pumilio
AAAGGATGTACCTTAACATATTTCCCAGCAAAATCAGTTTTGGTCTTGTTTTGGTAAGTTTTTTGGTGCACCGGTAAAAATGGCATGAAAGTCTGACAACATTGTTTAAAGCTGTGAACTAGGAGTCAGGAATGCTTCCAGGGGCGATCCCCATGATGTCCCCATGTCATTTGAGCAGTCTTTCCACCATTTTCAGATGCATTTAGACCTTAAAAAGACCCCCGGCAAAAATGCTCGGGTCTCCCATAGACTTACATTGGGCTCGTTGTTCTGTCCGAGTACCCGAGTATTCCAATCTGCTCGACCTGAACAACGAGCACCCGAGCATTTTAGTGCTCGCCCATCACTATTTATAATGTAAAGTCGTGAAAATAAAAAATAAAAAATTTCACACTAAAATGTTATTTTAGCCCCTATTTTTTTATTTTTACAAGGTAACAGGTGAAAATGGACCCCAAAATTTGTTGTGCAGTTGAGTATGCAGATACACCATATGTGGGGGTTAAGTACTGTTTGAATGCATGACAGGGCTCAGAAAAAAAGGAGTGACGTTTTGGAATGCAAACTTTGATGGAATGGTGTGCCGGTGTCATGTCGCATTTGGAGAGTCCCTGATGTGCCTAAACAGAAGAAAACCTCCACAAGTGACTATTTTGGAAACTAGACCCCTCAAGGAATCTATTGAGATGTGTTGTGAGCACCTTGAACCAACAGGTACTTCACAGAATTTTACAACATTGATCTGTGTAAATAAAGAAAAAATATTTTTCACCCCAAAATTTTGTTTTAGCCCCCAATTTTTTCATTTTCACAAGGATAGCAGGAGAAAATTGATCCAAAAGTTTTTTGTGCAATTGCTCCTGAGTACACCGATACCCAATATGTGGTCGAAAACGACTTTTGAGGAACAGTGTACAGCTCAGAAGGGAGGAAGCGCCATATTGAAGTTCAGATTTTTAGTGGACTGGTTTGAGGATGTCATGTCAGCAGAACCCACCCATAACAGACACCATTTTATAAACTATACCTCTAAATGAATTCATATAGCAGTGCAGTGATCATCTTGACACCACAGGTGGGTCACAAAATTTAATACTATTGGGCTGTGAAGAAAAAATAATTACATTTTTACCACCTAAATGTTGTATTATTTCCAGATTTTACATTTTCACACTGGGAAATGGGTAAAAATGACACCAAAATTTGTCCCACAATTTCTGCTGAATGTGGAAATACCCCATATGTGGCTGTACAGTACTGCTTAGCCGCACGGCAAGACTTTGGAGGGACGGCGCACTCTTTGCCTCCTGGAGCGTAGATTTTCCTAAAATAGTTTGCGGACTCCATATACAGAATCAATAAGTGCTAGAAGAGCAGAATTCCCCTTCAAATGACCCCATTGTGGAAATTATACCCCTTTCAGAATTTATCTACAGTGATGATGTTGGCTCCATGGATCTTTTCCAGAAACGAGCAGTAGTGCATATGCTGAGTGAAAATTGCAAACTGCCATTGTAGTGACCAGTAGATTGTAGTGATCAGTACATTGCACTTACCAGTACATTGTGCCCAACTCATGGTTCTAGAAACGTGCACACGTAAATTAGGCGGGTTCTCTTAGATACAGAAATGCCAAACATGTGGACGCTAAATGTGGTTTAGCTACACTGTGAGGCTCAGAGGGGCATTTGGATTTGGGAGTGCAAAATTCTCTGGATTTCTTTTGGGGTGCAATGAGCCATTTTAATTTTCCAGACCCCTTATACCAGGGTTCACTGTTGTGAATGGACTTGAAATGAGTTCTGAGCAGAGGCTCCCTCTGGTGGTTACAAGCGGTACTGGACTGTCCAGTGAAGATTGTGAGGAGTGGGAATCAGGTGTTACTGACTGGTCTTATATAAGGGAGTCGCCTTCCCATCAGGGTTGCCGGTGATCAATTGTTCTGGTCTCACTCCATGATTCCTGTTTCCCTTGTAGCCTGCTGTGTCGTGTCTGCATCTCCTGCTAACAGATAAGACATTTTCTTCTTTTTGTTTTTGTGCTTTATTTTTGCATTTTGTCCTGCACTTCTGTGGGGGCCTTCAGGGTCCCCTCCGGGGGCTTTTGCCCTCTCAGTTTGGTTCAGCCACTGATGTTTGTACTTTTGCTTTTTCCAGTTTCTTCTGTGGCTGCTGTTTTGATTTTGTTACACCAGAGAACTAATTTAGGTGGTAGAGGTCGTGTGATCTCAGGTGTTTTTGAAATTAGTAGAGTTGGTGCTTTGCAGGGTTTTTTGGGATTGCAGTAAGTACCCTTCCTATCCTTTTCTATTTAGTTAGTTTGGGCCCCAACGTTTGCTCATACTATTTTCTGTCTGTGTCAGTAATTCTTCTTGTCTAACAGCCATTACATGTTTGGGGGCTTTCTATGTTCTTTGGGGATCTGCTCCGGGGCAGATAGCTTTCCTATTTCTATCTTTAGGTGTAGTTAGTTTCTCAGGCTGTGACGAGGCGTCTAGGACCAAAGTAGGAACGCTCCACGGCTGCCTCTAGTTGTGGTGGTTAGTCAGGGTACTGCAATCTCATAGATTCCAACTGCTCTGGTGTATTGCCTTTTTTTTACCTGCACTCCTCAGTTACCGAAACATAACAGTTCACCAACTCCAGTCCTCAAGGCCCACAAACAGGTCATATTTTCAGGATTTCCCTTGTATTGTACAGGTGATGCAATTATGACCTGGGCAATACTAAGGAAATCCTGAAAACCTGTTGGTGGGCCTTGAGGACTGGAGTTGGGGAACCATGCTTTATACTACCAGTAATGTAGAAGACTGCTATATTTCCATTGATATGTGACGGACCTGAGTGGTGACTTGCTTTTTTTTATGATTTGAAGCTTTTATTGGGAACATTTTACGTAACGTTTGGGATCACATTTATCTGGTGCTTTATGCTGAGCACTTACTTTGGGGTTTCCATCTAAAGCTCCGAGTGATGTGATTTATATGAAACTCCCGAGGGAGCATTCACTATAATGAGGCAGTAAAATTACTCTGGACTTCGCCTGGTCTCTCTTCAGCGTTGTCTTTCTTTTCAGAAATGTGCAAAAAGTGGCCAACGGCACTTTATGCATGCCTAAAAAGACATTACCGAATCACAAGCCAGACAGCACCCACAGTGCTTCCATCTGCCTCATTATAGGGAATCTTCCGCTGGGGATTCCGTCTGAATCACGCATTTCAGAGATTTACACAGAAACCCCGGTGTAGGCGCTCAGCTTAGAGCGCAGGATAAATGTGAGCCGAGTATTACTGCGATCTTTGGGAGGCAGAATGCACAAATCAACCGCAGCTGTAGAATTGGTTTTAGTATTTTTTTTTGTCGTTCCTTGTGTGGTATAAGTGATTAGATTAGATCTATAAGAAGTGAATCTATAATTCTTCCATATTTCTGCTGACAGTCATGTGACAGCTTGTTATTTGTGGGATGAATTAACGTTTTTATTGGTACCATTTTCGGACAGATGACATCTTTTGATTTCTATTCCAATTTTTGGGAGGCAGAATGAACAAAAACGAGCAATTCAGGAATTGTCTTGTTTTTTTTTAATGCCATTATGCATGTGGTAAAATTGATAAGGTAGCTTTATTCTTTGGGTCAGTAAGATTACAGCAATATTACATTTACATTTTTTATGCTTTGGCGCTTAACACAATAAAATCTATTTTATAGAAAAAATAAATATTTTTGCATTGCTGTATTCTGAGAGCTATAACTTTTTTATTTTTCAGCTAATGGAGGTGTATGGCGGCTTGTTTTTTGCGGGACAAGATGATGTTTTCATCTATACCATTTTTGTTTACATTCGTGTTTTTGATCGCGTTTTACTCCACTTTTTATTTGGATATTACATCTATAGTCGTGAAGGGGTTAAAGAATTGTAATTCATAAACCCTTACTCCAGCTAAAATGTGAATATCCTCGAATTAAAGCTGAGAGTCTGCACTTTAAACCCATATTGATTATATAGCTGTATCTTGAATATGTCTTGGTTAACAGATATAATGTCAAAACTTGTGTCACTATCCAAATATTTCTGGACCTAACTGTATAGCTCATCAAAGGGGTAGTCCGATACCTAATATGCCCTTTATAAATAAATATTTTTACTCCCTAAGTACTTTACTTTTGTAATTTGTTTTATTATAAAATATCCTACACTACGCCCTGTGCAGATAATACCTAAATGTGTTTTTTTATTTCACTTTATGTGATGTTTTGTTTAAGATGAGTCTCAAATAAAGCGATATTAGGAGACTGGGGCTGCACCCACTTTGCTGCAGCGTCTATCACCCTGCAAGGCACAGGACGTCACCATGGGCTGCCCTGTGGTCACTTACCACAGTTTCTTTCATTACCGCCTTTGAAGCTGTCACAAATCCATGTCAGTGATAAAAGGTGTGGGAGAGGTAACTGAGGCGCTGGAAGTCTGCTTCTGTACGCGCCAATCGCAACTCACTAATGTGAAAGGAAACATCATTGGGGCTTTGATAGAAGTAGAATGAGTGACACCAGACCGGCCTCTGGTGACAATTCATTTGAGGGTAGTGATAGAAGTTCTGGGGTGGCACTGGTGTCACTCACTTTACTTTCTTCACTGCCACCTTATTATGTCTCAATTAATAGTAAGAAATAGCGGCCAGTGGAGAGAGAAAGAGGTGTTCCAGTCACTTCCCCCAAAGCTTCTCTCAGTGCCAGGAGACTTTCTGAGGGCTGTGATAACAGAAACTTTGCTAAGTGACTGCACTGCCCTCTGAGGATGTCCTGTTCCAGTTATTGCAATAGATGCTGAGCCGCCCGCCAGGGCCGTGGGGTACTCGACATCGAGCCCGTTGATTTCTATGGGGGATGTCACGGTAGCTGCAGCTCGGTCCGTGGCCCTGGGCGCTCACTATAAATGGGGATGTATTTACAGGGGGTTAAATGTTCGTGTAGTTTGTCGTGACGCCACCTGTAGTTCCTGGTCAGTGTGACCAGCGCTGCTGTGCAGGTCCTCTGGATGGGATGGTGTTGTGCAGCTAGATGATAAGTCTTCTACAGGTAAGACTGTGTCCTCCAGGGTAGATAGATATGTAGGGGTGCAGGACAGACGGGGTGCCGGCAGTTAGGGGTAATAAGGGAGACACACACACATCAGTCACTTTGGTACCTTTACTGAAGATGTTGCAGGCACTCCCCGAAGCACTGTAGGGTGAAGGGTGCACATCCAGATTCCTCCACTGAGTAGGTGTATGGCCTCCTGTTCTCTGCCTTTTGGTTATAAAGTCCTGACCTGCTTGTAGCTAGGCCTAATTTGGTCTCCGTCTTGCACCTGGCTGACCTTGTGGTTGGACCCTTTCTTGAAGTACACGGCCTCTATTTGCAGTGCACTGCTGGACTCCGTCCTCCTGGTCCGGTTACGTATCAGCTCTGTGGTACTCCTGGGACTAGTAGTCCTCCAGGAACTCCGGTGTTCTCCTAATGGGTCGTGGAGATCCCTATAGGCTCGGACCCCGGTGTCCGGTGGTAATAATTGGGATGAGCTATTTATGCTCCTCTGTACCTCACTTGTTTTCCACTCGCCTTCGGCCTACCCGGGCCCTCACACGATCACACACTGGCAGTTAGTTGGCTGCCTCTTCGCCCCTCTCTAAGCGTCGGCATGCTTTCTCACCGAGCTGAACTTACTGGATTCAGCTCTGACTAGGCTGGAGTTGGTTCTGTCCCACCTGTACTAGCCTCCACTCTCTCTTGAACTGAATTACTCTGCAGTCTTTCTAATCTCAGCTCTGCACTTCACCTTACTGCAGACTGACTGACTGAGCTCTCTGAGGTAACTGCCGTGAATGGCTTCACTGGCTGAATGCCTTGATGTTTCTGTGTTCACTCTGCTTTTGTATGTCTAAATAGCTCCCTCTGGTGGTCTTTGGGATAGGTGAACGTGTGTGAATGTGTATAATGACCTCTAGTGGTATATTCTTTCAGTGCACCCTTCTGGAAGATATGGATCCAGTCGCAGCTGGGCTCCACAATGCTATCAGGAAGTGAGTGCAGCTCTAGCCTCCTGATGACTGCTCTCAAACAAATGACCACAGTAAGTGAATTAAAAAAAATCATTTAGAGATTTAATGTGTAGGGAGAGGTGTAGAGAATTTTATAATAAAGCAAATCATGAAAGTACTGTAAAAATATTTATAAAAGGCACTTTAGGTATCAGACCACCCCTTTAAGACCAAGTGCGCTGGATTTGCCTCAGTCAGCACATTGCAGACCTGGAGAATACTAGCATAGCAACCGGGTGGGGGTAGATGGTGCAGTCGTCCCGGGCACCATGCGGCCCACCAGAAGCTATGTTATTTTTAACTGCATCGGCATGCACAGCACGCCGATACAGTTAAGCTCTGCAGTAGAGCAGGAAGACACAATCTCCCTGTACTACCACTCTCTGTTCTGTAGACCACGGATCGCTTTAAGTTTGCAGGCTACAGTATGGTCGGGACTCTGGTGTTCTGTGTTCGTTGGCACTATGACAGCACAATGGTCCGCCCGAGCATCGCTGGTGGAGTCATGATCCTGGAGTAGGCGAGTATATGATTTTTTTAATCTTAATTCAAACTTCTAGGGGCTCATAAACAATGGGGGATCCTGAAACTGTGGGGGGGGCTTCATATAATATATAGACTACTCTGGGGCCTTTATTAAGTGCGGGGCCCATTACATAGTTTGAGGGCTAATATGGGGCCTATTATACAGTTTGGTGGCTAATGGGGGGCCTATTATACAGTGTAGGAGCTAAAATGGGTAGCAATTATACAGTTTGGGGACTAATGTGGGGTCTATTATACAGTGTAGGAGCTAAATTGGGGGTCATTATGCAGTTTGGTTGCTAATGTGGGATCCATTATACAGTATAGGATCTAATGTGGGGCCCATTATACAGCACAGGACTTAATGTGGGGCCCATTATACTGTATAGGAGCTAATGTGGGGCCCATTATACAATGTGGGAGCAAATACAAGGGCCATTTTACAGTTTGGGGATTACTGTGGGGCCCATTAAACTGTTTGGGGGCTAACGTGATGGTCGTTATACTGTTTGGAGGCTCACGTGAGGTCTATTATAAAGTGTGCGGGCTAATGTGGGGGCTATTTTACAGTTGTGGAAGCTAATGTAGGGGCTGTTATACAGTTTGGGTGCTAACGCAGTGCCCATTATACAGTGTGGGGGCTAATATGAGGGTCATTATACAGTTTGAAGGCTAATGCAGGGGCAAATATACAGTTTGGGGTCAAATGTAAGGGCCATTGCACAGTTTGGGGCTTACTGTGGGGGCCATTATATAGTGTGGGAGCTAATGCGGGGACCATTATACAGTTTGAGGACTAGTGTGGGGCCTACTATTATACAGTGTGGGGGCCAATGTACAGTGTACGAGCCATTATACAGTGTGGGTTCTACTGTGGGAGCCATTATACAATGTAAAGGCTTCTGTGTGGGTCATTATACTGTGTTTTAATGGAGCAGTGGGAACATCATACTGTGTATAGAGGAGCTGTGGAAGTGTCATACTGTGTATAGTGGAGCTGTGGGCCCACCATACTGTGCATTGGGGAGCTTTGGGGATGTCATAGTGTGTATACAGGAGCTTGGGGCACAGCATGATGTAGGGGTTTAAATACTGAAATCAAGAATGTGTCATATGTCCAGCTGTGTGCTGTTTACTTAGACTGAAGCTGGTGACTAGAAGCAGTGAGTTGTCCCTGGTGACTAGCAGGCATGTGCTTCCAAGTCCGACTCCGCCCCCTTCTGTAATAAGCACTTCAATGTCTATAGCTATGTACACAGAAAGTTGTGGTGTTGGCGGGGTTAAATTTCTCAGCTCTGCTGCATTGCTAAACTTAAAAACTCTGACTGTGTAAGAACAGCTGCTCCCAGTAAACTAAGTGATACATCGTTGGATTGAGGGTCTCTTTTCCTACATTATGTTGTTCTCATATGAGCTACCAAAAACCTGCTGCTATAGAATCCAGTGACATCAATAATGATGTCATAGCAATTTCATAGAATTTCATGCCGCAAGTGAACTTAAAAGCATGCAGAGAATACACATTCTGCATCTTCTCTTCACAACTGTCTGCACAAATCACTGGAAACTGTGGTCCAGTGGGCTGTTACAATTACATAATTTTTAGCAGTCATTCATGTAAGGACATCAGTGACCACCACATAATTTGTTCCCTGCTTACGTAACAGTAAAATATGTACACACACTTTATCCCAAATAAAACCGACCCAAAGGCGAACTTTTGTGTGGACACAAGTGTTCAAACACCATGAAAGAGTTAATAAACTTTGCAATAGAATTCTAATAAACTTAGAACCTTCTGTAGAATTGGTTATTATGTATTTTTAATATGGTTTATTAAAAACCCATTCACTTCTGTTCAAGCTGAATCCTAAGCATGAGCACAGCCAAGGTCGGTTTCACACAAGCACAATGCAAGCACTTTTTTTGACCCTGTATTATAGCAGCAAATTCCTGTAAACCTCTTGTCTATTCACTCAAACTAATACCACAACAAGAACATGTAATAAGATGCTGCTCGGGTGATCAGACCTGTCTGTGGTCAGTCAGCCCTGGGTTTGAAACTGTGATGTGGGCAAACAATGCGTCCTTATTACACGTTTACACTTACGTGAAAATAGCCTAAAGATTTAATGTAAAATGTAAAGATATGTAAAAAAACCACATTGAGAATGATAATGTAAAGGCCAAATAATAAATTATATCAGTAAAAATCTGTAAACAATGTGAAAGCTAACTGCATGCATCTAAACCTGCATCTCCTTCAACACTTTTTTATTTTTAATTTACTACGCACAGAACAGTAATGTTTGTCCATGGTCACTGATTTCTCGGGAAAATTCACTACATTTTGCCAGAAATTTTCAAGACAAATTGATTATTCACAATTAATTAGAAAGGCTAAGCAGAAAAATAAAGATGGCTGTCATGCATATATGTATGTTCACTATTCTTGGACAGCAGCACGGTCACAGTCCATGGTCTATTGTTCGATGATTGATGTATTGATAGTATGTCAGGCAGGCAAGAGAGGCTGATTAAAGATACAAACATTTAGGCGTTATTCACTGAAGCCATACAGCATTTTCAACCATTGAGCTTGCATAAAAGAAGCCCAGATGTTAGTCAACAAAGAGCACCATAAACGCCACTTGTTCATTTTACACCATTGACATGAAACAGTTTCCTTCCAGGAAGCAGCTTTGCTGAGCAAGTTAAGAACACAACAAACATAATTAGAAGCGTTGCACCTATTTTGCCCTAATCTACATGATTACACCGATTTTGAAGTCTGCATGCCCTGCGTACTGAAATGTTTCAAAATACAGCATGCATGAGATAAGTATTTCTATAGCTGGCATAATTTTCACTATATTAGTTGCTACAACTACAAAACTGCAGGAAATAAATATACCCTGAAGCATTAGGCCGGCGTCACACTGGCGAGTTTGATGCAATTTAGTCGCACGACTTTCTCGCATCAACACCCGGCACGGCCGCCCGCTCTCGGACCCGAGTGCGCGGCTGCATAGAAATACATGCAGCCGCACACTCGGGTCCGAGAGCGGGCGGCCGTGCCGGGTGTTGATGCGAGAAAGTCGTGCGACTAACTCGCATCAAACTCGCCAGTGTGACGCCGGCCTTAGTCTCTCCAAAGCATATAGCAGCTTGACATATAAATCCAATGTAATCTAACAGTAGCACCTGCATCTCTGCCTGCAGTCTCTCTCTCCCTGCAGAGATATCAGAGTACTCACC
The DNA here is from genome assembly GCA_009801035.1 of Oophaga pumilio. NCBI lineage: Eukaryota > Metazoa > Chordata > Amphibia > Anura > Dendrobatidae > Oophaga > Oophaga pumilio. The sequence continues at coordinate 21,290 of VIAB01028618.1, forward strand.
GCCAAGGTTCCCGTCCTGCCCTTTCCGGGTTTGCCGCTGCCCAGGGTGCACGCACTCTTAGCAGGTCTCTAGGCTCTGTGCTTACAGCGCGTGCGCACCCTTCCTCTTTCTTAAAGGGGCCGCGCGCATATCTATTTCATATAGATCTCACTTGCATATATACTCAAATATATTCACAGCTAATATATACACTATAATCAATTGCATAAAATGGCCGCCACAAACCAGACACTTCTTGGGACTTTCTAAAGAGGACCAACACCAGATGTGCTGAGTGCTGAGTCGATGTCTCAATTTTTAGCTTACCGTATATACTCATTTATAAACCGACCTGTGTATAAGCCGACCCCCCTAATTTTGCCATAAAAAACTGGGAATACTTATTGACTCGCGTATAAGCCTAGGGTGAAAAATGATTATGCCCCTATATGCTCTATAGATTATGCCCCATACGATGCTCCACAGATTATGCCCCCATATGC